>PVJA010008598.1:0-63921 GCA_004027025.1 Myocastor coypus | reverse complement strand
GTGTGTGTGTGTGTGTGTGTGTGTGTGTGTGTGTTCTGCCCCGAGGAGACTGCAGCCCTTGTCAATACTTGGTCACCTTTTGCAAGGAAGCTAAACAATTGCATCTGAAGGCACCCCGTTAGTCGGCTTGTCTTTGGGGATGCTCTTCCTCTCTGCAGATGGGTGATCGGCTTTCTCTCCAGGTAAGCCCTGTAATTGTTTCATCGGGATTTTAGGTGTGTTCACTGCTGTCATTTCTTTGGAGAAAGAGCTGGTGGAAATCCAGTTTGGGTAGAGCAGGAAGTCCATCTTTGTCAGTGAATTCGGACCAACTATCCCCCTCCTCCCTCGTTTGCCTCCCCTCCTCTTTCCCTCCCCCTCCCCCTCCTCTCTCTACCTTCCATGAACTGAAATGAGGTTTGTTTGCAGTTTAGCATTTTGATACAAGATGAGATTCTTTGGCCTGAAATAACCTGGCATCTGGCCAGTTCTTGTCTTTGCTTCCCTTCACGCTATTCCAGGCCTCCTTTTGAAGCCCCCTCCCTCACTGGTTCTTTGCAGCTGACTGTAAATAGAGGTCATATTGTTCCTAAGCACGGAGCAAAAATTAGATCTCAGTTTTAACTCCACAGGACAAAAAGAAGGCAGCCTGACTGCTGCCAAAGCCTAGCGTTGCAGGAGTGTCAGCTTCCTGGGGCAGAGGCTGGGCTGCTGAGAAGAAATGCCACCTCCCGTGTGTAGGAAGGGACAGTGACTTTCCCCCTAACTCAAATTGAGCCGCACGTGCACAGGAACTTGTGGGACGTGGGAAGAGTCCCTTGGTCCATGTAATGCCAAATAGGAAAGACGGGTTTACTTTTAACTAGACAGAGGTCACAATCAGCAATGATACTGCAGATGCTGCCTGGCTCCCAGTGAGAACCGTCTTGCTTTTCCAGACAGCACAGGAAATGTTGGGGGGGGGGACTTTTTCACGTGCTTTGGTATCATGGATTTTCTCTCTCCTACCTGTTTGAGGTATGTGTTCAAAGACTTCTCCTCTTGCCATGCGATACGTCTCCTAATTTTGTGTTTCTTTTGCTTATTTCCTGTGTACTGTCACTCGTTTTAACAAATCAGTACAGAGTGGGGTAGGTGCTTTTCATGGGTCCCATGAAGCGATGCATGTGGTATGAAGTGACGAGTGGTATATTTCTGCCCATACATGCATGTTACTAAATATTTGAGGTGTAGTTGCAAACATTGCTAATGTCTGCTAGCTGGTGCTGCTCTCACACCTATAAAATGTAGTTTCTTTATCTATGAGTTTGCAGCTTTGCATGCTATTTATGATGCACTAGTGTAGTAACTGAACATATTTCCCCAGAATGCACTTTAAATAATCCCAAGAGGATGCCAAGCAGAAACAGGAAAATTCCATGCTGAGGCCGGTGTTTCCTGTTTCCATTCCTCCTGCCCAGCGCAGGAGGTAGCATACCTTTCCTATTTGCTGCAATTCCTGGCCTCCTTGCGTGATGCAACTTGGGGCTGTCATCATTTGTCCACCTGGCGGGTGTCTTACACTTTGCTTTCCCTCGGCTGTGCATTTCAGAAGTAGAATAACTGGGGGAGAGAACTCCTTTACCCCCCCCCCTTGAGGTTGTTGCTTGAGGTTGAAGCATTTCTCTCTTCTTAGGAGGAATGTTGCAATTTAGGCCTTCCTCCACAAAGCTCCTTGAAGAGATTTTTAGATGGTGTCTATTTTAGGAACATAATGTGTAGACAGGAATGGATGGCCACAGAGATTTACGGGAAACCCATTTTGTGAAGGCGTGAGGTAACAATATAAACCACTAGAACAGAGCCCAGCGGCTGGTTATATTGCATGAAGCCAGCTGTAGAATTAGTTTTTGTTAAACTCAGAACAACTCATATGCATGACATTTCCCTCACTTCCTTCACAGTTTCTGGGGAGCCAGTCATTTCCATACACATTTGGAAGATGGGTACGTCGGAGTGCTCATCCTGGTGATGCTAACACTTTGAACTTCACAGCCAATTCTAATAGTGTCCACATACAGGACTCCTTCTTGCTGGGAAACTTGCTATCTGGAGATTCATTTATTATGGCAATTTCCCTTTAAGACAGGGCCAGGAGGCTTTCTTCAGCTCTCCAGGCTGGGGAGGCACACTTGGAGGCCTAATTAATTATACAGCATGCAAGAAGGCACTGGAGAGAGCAGCCAGCATTCTGTGTTCCCACCCAGAATGCTCAGGAGCCAATGGACAAACCCAAAGACTCTTTGGTCACCAGGGGACCACAACCTCAGGAATTCACAGAGGGATTTAGTAAGAAGTGCTCAACTCCTTGTGCACAGTATGTCAGGAAGCCCAGAGCTTTGGAGAGGGAAAACTTCCAAGTATGTTTCCTGGATATTTCTTGATGACCAAAGGTAATTGGGATCTTGTTGGTGGTACTTCTGGGACAGTACGGATGAAGCAGTTCCTAAGGCTTATGTTGGCAGGAGCTTCCCACGTGACCTATCCCTCCAGCATTTAATCAGGAACCTGCATAAGCTGCTATCTCCTCCTGATAGTGGGAAAAGCTGACCCCTACTACCAGTTCACTTACTTTCAAAAAGCTCAAGGCCTGCTCTCTCTCAGCTACCTTGGAAAGGAGGTGGGGAGAGAGAAAACTCAGCCAGTAAGGGTCCTGTCTTGGTCTCCCTCCCTCTCAATGGGACCGTGCTGATGAAATGAGCCTTTCCTTTGGAAATTCTGATCAGCCAACTAAGCAATTTACGGCACAGTTTCAATTTCTGTGGTTTCAGGTAGGGCTAAAAAATGTATTTATATACAGAGAATTGGTTAAAAACTCCTCATTTCTCTAAGTTATACATTTCCTAATTTTTCCTGTGCACACATTCCATTTATTAATATATTTATTTTCCAAAGCCATGCAGCATTTACTCCACACCAGCTACTTTTCTATGCTGGACTTTACAAATGTCGTTTCATTGAATCCCATGAGGTAGTTGCTGGCGCTAAGATTGCAGGTTTCTCAGCTGCCCTCGCAGACGCTGAACAGCAGCTCAGCCCAGGCCGTTGAGCTTCAGCATGGATGCCGCATTCTTCACCCACCCCTGGGCCGTTGTCGGCCTTCCTCACACCTAACCACTTGCCCTCTGAGGGCCACTTGCCCTGGCCCATCTAAGCCACCAACCTGGGACCTCATGGGACAAGAAGAGGCAGGAAGCACAGAAGCTAGTGTCTCGATCCCTGAAATAGCCAGGACCCAGGAACTGCTCAGACGTGTTTGGAAGTGAAAGACTATGAATGTGACTTCAAAATAATTCAGTAAGACAGAAAGATAGCTCTCATTTATTCTTATGTTAAACCTTTTCTTCTTATATTTGTATTGCTTCAAAATGAACACCCTAAAGACCTACCTTTATACTTTTCCTGATGGCTTGCTCTCCCTCACTCTCACTGACCAACGCTGGGCTTCTTCTGTATGTATGCATGCATGTATGTATGTGTATTTTATTTTATTTTCTTTATTTTTTCATCTTTTTGAGACAGGGTCGTCACTGTGCAGTTCAGGCTGGCCTTGAGCTCACTTTTGTAGTCCAGGCTGGTCTCGAACTTACACTGATCCTCCTGCCTCAGCCTCCCAAGTGCTGGGATTATAGGCATGTGCCACTAGGGAAGGGTGTTCGGGATCTCACTACTAGATCAGACTCACAGCGATCCACATGTTTACAGCCTCCCAAGAGCTGGGATTACAGATGTGTGCCACCATGCCTAGTCTCAATTGCAGTCTTGGTGCACCCCAGGGGCAGGGCTAGTATGGCAGGCCCAGGGATCAAACCCCGGGTCCTGCGCCTGCTTGCAGGCACTTTAATCTGCTGAGTTTTTGGCTAGCCCTTGGCTTCTCTTTTAACTAAGAGTAACTCATACTTTTTTAGGTTGCTTTCGTCCTTATCCTGTTCTACTACCTCCTTTTCTTTTGGTGCTACCTCTACAACCTTAGTAGTTTTGACAAAGTATGGTCAATGATAGACTTCATTTTTTTTTTTTTTCTTTTTGCTTTGCTGTCCGTGCTATTGGTGTCACCTATGAGAAACTATTGCTTAATTCTCCTTAAAAAGTTCTGCCTATTTTTTGTACACGTGTTATAGATTTAGCTCTTCCATTTAGGTCTGTGATCCATTTTGAGTCAGCATTTTATGTGCAGTGTAAAGTAGGGCTCCAGGTTCATTCTTCTGCTGGCTGGTATTTAGTGTCACTTGCTGAAAGAACTTTGTCCAAATGAATTGTCTTACTAATATTATGGTCATGCCTCTAAGGTTTCACACATCCATTGCTTTACACTAGGTGGTAGGGATACATTTTTAAAGGGAAAGTCATAGAAATTGTCACTTTAGGGCATTCACGTGACCTCAAAGTATGAGAAAAATTGAGTCATATGTTCTTCACTATTGCATATTTTTTAAAAGCTAAATTCAAGCTAGAGTTTTCTGCTCATTATTTGAGGCACATTCATTTTTGACCTGGAAAGTTAGGGCAGTAATCATGTGTAATTCTTTAATGGGTTAAACTGTCTGGACAAATATTACTACTTGTTTCTATGAAACATTTCTATTGATTTTCATATGTTCTTCTGAACTTTTAAAACATTATACACATTCTTTAAAATACATATATAGCGGGCCAGCCAGATAGTTCATTGAACTAAGCACCTGCTTTGCAAGCATAGGGACCAGGGTAGAGCCGGCCAAGGAGCCCAAGTATGGTGGCGCACACCTGTCATCCCAGCACTGGGGAGGCTGAAAACAGGAGGATCACTATGAGTCTGAGCTGCATAGTGAGACCCTGTACCAAATACATAAATGAATGAATGAATGAATGAATAAATAAATAAATAAAGCTAATCTGCTTTTGTACCAAAACATGCCATTAAGGGACATGAACTATAGATGGAAGTTTGCCATTTAAATAGAGTGGGTTGTTGAATTGGTCATCCTTCTGGAGGCTGGAAGTCTAAATCCAAGGTGTCAGATGGGGCACGTCCTGAGGCCTTTTTCCCGGACTTACTTTTGTGTTTCTTCTCATTTGTTTCTTCACATTTCCTTTCCTCTGTGCACATAAATCTTGGATGGCTCTTTGATCATACAAATTTCCCCTTATTTGAATGCCAGTCAGATTGGATCAGAGACTACCCTAAGCCACCTCATCAAATGTCCAGTCTCCAGGTATACTTTCTGAGGTACTGCAGGGTAAGACTTCAAAACATTAATCTAGAGAGACATGAAATTCAACCCTAATATTTGTTTTGGGGTTCACTTTTAACTGCTAAAATAACAACAAAGTTGGCATTGACATTTCCATTATTGATGAAATTGTTCTACTCATGATGAATTTTCACTGTACAGTGCCTCGTGATATTGGACCAGAGGCTGTGCATGTATTAATGTTATAGAAGCAACTAGTGAGGTTTCTATTTAGAGAGTCAAGATGCATAACAAAAGTAGGCAGAAGAAAATGATGATAGCCCTGGTTCTACTGCTGTACCTATAATGTTGTGTTTAGATCCATGACTCTAGAAAGACTACTAGGTTCTTATTTGTTTAGATGAGAAAGAGTCAAAAAGAGGTACAACAATTAAAATTTCCTTGAAATTTTATAAAACAGTAAATATCAGTTTCAAAGGTTTCCATAAGTAAAAGTGAATGAGGTCAATTTGAGTTTTAATACATGCCTTGGAGAGACATTACAGCACAGAAAATTGAGAGGCAGCTCAACTCTAGATTGTGAAGTAACAAGAGCAAAGAAAATTGTGAGAGCATACGGACCAGCTGGAAAAATCTGTGGTGAATTCTACGAGGTGCTGTTGTCTCCTAAAATGAGTCAGTGGAACACTTCCTACTTCTATCTGGTTTTTACTCAACATTCACAATTAATTGTAAAAATCCAGAAGCTTATTAATTGTTTGGTCAACTTGGGCTACACATTTGACATTTTGGTTAAGAGTAAGATGGATCCAGTGATAATAGTTCCATCAAATTATTTTTTATTTAGAAAAGGTACTTCAGGGCTGGGGAGATAGCTCAGCGGCCTAAGCACCTGCCTGGCAAGCGCAAGGTCTTGAGTTCAATCCCTGGTATTGCAAAGAAAGAAAGGGGGAGGGGAGAGGGAAAGAGAGAAGGAGAAAGAGGGAAAGAGAGGGAGACAGAGGGGGAGAGAGAGAGAAAAGAGAAAGTTTTTTAAGCCAAACAAAGTAAAAATTCAAAACAATCTCCATACATAAGGTACAAAAATGGTTAAATAAATCATAATCCATACAATGAATTATTTTATTGCCATTAAATGCAGTGACTCACAGAATGTTAAGTTCTAAAATTGCTCAGGATACAGAGATGCCTTGAAAGGTCCTATGCAAACATGTATCTGGTATGATATTGATGGTATAAACACATGTTTTTGTTTAGAAAATTATTGTCTGTTGTGAGATTATAATTTCTATTTTCCTCATTATAGACTGTGTTTTAAGAAAAAGGCCATCATATGATATATGTTCATGTCAAAGAAAAACTAATACATGTTGAAGATAAGGCATAAAGGAATATATAAAACAGTGTAGTCACTTCATGTATTTTTTTAATTGCTTTAGTGTACCTCTGAAAATTTTTCTAAAATGAGTACATGGTCCCTCAAAATCAGAAGAAATATTTCCATACATTTTTTACAAATGGAGTTGAGTAATCTATTTTGGGGGTCCAGGAAGATACCTCAGCAACCTAAGTACCTGCCTGGCAAGTGTGAGGTCTTGAGTTTGATTCCTGGAACAACAACAAAAAATCTACTATGTGTAAAACTTACTCTAGTCAAATTCTAGAGTAAATTCTATAAGGCTACTGAGAAAGCGGTAGAATGTCTGAGTATTTTTGTCCTAGTATACTCATTAGTCTACAAACCTGGTCTATTAAAAATAACAGTTTGAAAATTTTATAACCAACAAAACTAGGGTCAGGAATCTAATATAAAACTAAATTTTAAATATTAAGCAAATGGAATTCTGCAAATTGCTTTATTTGGTAACCTATGTATCTCTCTTAAGAATTTAGAAAGTTTTGGAAATATATCTGTATGTATGGAAATGCTATCCTTACAATACACTGTTTTAGTAAAAATAAACCTTATACGAAAAGATTAGTATTAAAAGATAACCCAACAAGCCGGGCGTGGTGGCGCAAGTCTGTAATCCCAGCACTCGGGAGGCTGAGGCAGGAGGATCGGTGTGAGTTCGAGACCAGCCTGGGCTACAAAGTGAGCTCAAGGCCAGCCTGAAATGCATAGAGACACCCTGTCTCAAAAAGACAAAAAAAAAAAAGATAACCCAACAGAAAGCACCTATAAGTAATGAGTGTATTCACATACAGTTTTAAACTACTTAGAATCAAATTGGCAAATTCAAGTTATAAGATTCTCAAAGGAAATGACAACAGGTGTGAATGAGCAGACTAAGGAGTCAAACCAGAAATGGCAGTGTGAAACATGAGGGGAATTAGTGGGCCATGCTGCGCTTGATATATATATATATATATATATACATATATATATATATATATATATATGTATATATATATATATATATATATATATTATTTTATTAAGGTGTTTAGGAGTAGGAATCTGAGTGAAAAGCAATCAGTTATTAATAGCATATCTTTGCTTATAACACTTAGGTCATTTTAAAGAAAAACTCATAAGTTAGATAGTAGAAACAATTGTATAAAGAAAACAGAGCTGGGGGTTTCCAATTATTCATACATGCAATGGGAAATTGAAAGCAATTTCACACATAAAGATTTCAGTCTAAGAAATCCATTGGATTTGAAAATCCTGGAAGTTACTTTGAGACTTGACAAATACAACGAGGCAGCAGTTTTGATACTCCCTTGGAATGTGATATGCCATTAAGCAAGAGCAATGGCACTTTGGGCTACTGTAAGTCAGTCTGTTGGTACAAAACCAAGGAGAAAACTGATCAGTTTGGGTCTAACATGCCTGGGTCTCATTGCCACCTGGGCTTGGAGTTTCAGGTTTCAAGTGAGTGCTGTGGGCTAGATGATGGAACGCTGACGTCTTGGGAGCAGGAAGGGCGGAGAGCAACCTGTGGGCCAGGAGATTCTTTTGAAGAATTTCCAGAGAGGAGTTCGAGCCTAGATAAGAGGAAGCCAAGTAGGAATCATTAAGCAAAGTAAAAGGAAATAGAAGAGTGCTCTTTGCCACAAAAGCTGCTACAGATCACAAAGGCTGGAAACCCACCTCCTTCTCTGGGGAACAGTAGGCACCTTGTGCTACTTCTTATTCTCTTTTTTATTTTTTTCATTACTATACATTTTATTTTGCCCTCTGCTTTTGCATAATCTTCCTTTTAAACACTTTCTCCATTTAATGGAATATGTAAAAACATTTTCATGATTGTGTTCTCAATGTGTTAATGACCTCTGATGGATATAAAATGTAATCCAAAAAAATAGAAAAATTCTTAAAAGGAATTCAGCTATTACATTCAGTCTCGCCTGTAAGACCTCTTTGTATGGCTTTGCGAAGCTTCAGGGTGTCTATGGGGTCAAAGCTAGTTTCATAATAGTACAAAAACATGACTTAGTTTATTTAGTGTGTTGCCATTTACACTTATGGTGCAAGGACAACTAAAACTCTTTTTTCAATACTAATGGCAGGGAACTTTATTTATAGCTGTTAATATTCCTCAATGCTATTTATTTTCAGGGTAAAAAAGCAAATAGAAAAAGAAATAAAATTAAAAGCCAGTTTCCCTAAAGAAATCAGTAAAAATTAATCTGATTTCACCTAATACCTCGAGTATATGAATTTTTAGTATTTTATGTGTTGAAATGGGGTATATGAGAACATCTGGCACATATCAAAGAACAATAATACTTTTCTCATGGAAGAGTTTGACTTGAGTCATAAAGTGTATCAGATGGATTTTCATCTGATTTTCACCCTATTTGAAAAAATGACTCAGACAAATTTTGATTATATGAAGCAATTTTTTGAAAATGAATGGAAATCTGTCCTTTGAAGAAAATGACTGATGGTATTAGCTGCCAATTATAAAATTTGACTGTTCAAGAAAGAATTTGTGTTTCAAAAAATTTTTATCTGCTACCATGAAGTCAATAGCTTCTCAGTTTCTGATGAGATGAGTCATGATATTAACTGATAAATTAATAAGCTGTGTCAACATTTTGAAGTTATGTATAACTAAGTCAGTGAACATTTCACAAACGGATAATGTTCATAATATATTAAAAATAGTACATAGTGCATGGTTATCCATGTTAAAGATAAGCCAATGAATTTGTTTAGAAGATACAACATGTTAAATCAGGTCTGGTGGGCATGCCTCTAATCCCAATACTAGGGAGGTTGAGTTAGAAAGATCACCATGAGTCCAAACTGCATAGGGAGACTCTGTACCAAATGCATAAGTAGATTTTAAAAAGAAGATACAACATGTTTGTCAATTTCCTTTCAGATTCTACTTCGGTAGTTTTTGTGGGTCATCAAAAAATATATTCATAATTATGTGGGAAGACGGTTTAAGTATTTCAATTGACTCTGTGGCTTAAATTTTCTTTGTATTCTTCACAGAAATATAAATTATAATGGAATTAATCTCACATTATTCCATTTCCATTCCATTTCCTGTGCCAGAACACAACACCTGACACCTCCAACTTAAGAAAAGTTTGATTTAGCTCTCGGGTTCAAGGAATTCAGCACATGGTAAGGGAGCAGGCTTAAAAGCAGGAAGACTATGGCAGGGGGCGGGGGGGAATGCATAGGCCATGGTGGCCAAAAGGCAGAGCAAGGGACAAGTGGTCCTGGGGAAGGGGGAAGGACCAGATACACATGCCAAAGCCATGACTGTATGACTCACACATACGCACCCAGAAGGATGCTTTCCTAATGTCCTTGATGAGTTCCAAGCCAATCATTTGACAAGCCACCATTACAAAATGCACTAGATTAAAGAATCTGTGTATATTAAGCTGGATTTTAGAGATGTATAAAACTATAATATTGTGTTGCTTGTGTCATTCAATATTTTTCTTTAGAAATATGGTTATTTCTCACCTCAATTTCATTTTGCTAACATGCTATTTATTTGTGATTGTTTCTTATAAATTTATTGATACTTGTTTAATGTTTTCATTTTAATTTCTAATATAGCAAATAGCAATGTTTACCTTAATTAACAAAGCTGAAAGCTTACTAGGTTCTCTTATACTGTTCATAGTTATACCTTTGTACTCAACTTCTTCAAAAATCATCAAATGTAATACTCAATGCGTTCTGTTATGAAAAAATTGCCCCAGCAATTGTCCTTTGCTTAGTATTGACACATAGGCTTAAATTTATGTGAAGGATTCACAGTGTTCCTTATCTCAAACATGTTGTTTGATGCTCGTCTTTCTCTGGCACTAATTACTTTCAGGAAACCAATTAATAGAGTGCCACTATGCAGCGATTAGGGGTACGGCTTCATGGTAGAGGGTTTCCCTCCCATGCAGGAGGCTCTAAGCTGGATCTCCAACACCTAAAATAATAATAATATTAACAATTAAGGGAGACTTCAAATCCAAAATCTGTAACATCACCAGGATAAATTTGACAAATCATTGAATTTGAGTTGCATTTATATGCACTGTATTGCATTCATGCATAAGTGGAGATTATTGTAATATATGTATAATTGAATCCCTTGGAGTTATGCTGGATAGGGAAAATGTTTGTCATGCTACATGGGTGCATCTGCTGTTGCCACACTACAAGCTACGCATATCAATTTACGTCAGTAAATTTTACTAAAAGTGGGTAAAAAGTGTTGCAAGGCAAATTAAAGAAAACACAAATGGTAAAAACTAACATAAATGCTCTAATATCCATGGATCTCATCTCCCTCATCTGGAAAACTCTGAGAATTACGGTCTTTTCTGTCTCCCCTGGCCACTTGGACCCAAATAGCCTCTGACCTCCACATTCTCCCCCAGAAAGTATACTGCATGCCCAACAAACCTCCACTGCTTAAAACCATGGCTGTGTCCTTGGTGACAAGCCCTGTTCCTCAAGATGGGTGGCTTCTGTGGGGTGTCTATGCTGTCATCCTGCTCTTTGACCTCTGTAACCTAACATTGGTCCTGTAGAATTAAATGCTTGTCTCTGACTATCAGAAGCTGTTTCTGCCTCTCAGTCTTTGCTACTGCTTCTTTGTCTACTTGAAAAACTATGACCTCCACCTACCCCAGGCATGAATCATTTCCCTTTTTGACTGTGCCTTTCCCCAGTATAAGTTTCTATTAGGCACCAGTAGCCCTTTGTCGTGCTGTTCCTCCCTCTGTAACATCGTACCTTCTTTTGCAGTCAGGTACAGTACATTATCTGACGTGACTAAACTTTATCACCACTGTCTAGTTTAGTTTTGAGTAGATAAATGCTCAGCATAAGTTTGATAAATGAAAAGGAAACAAAAATTTTAGAATAAAGTTACATGCCCACTAATTTAATACTTTAAATCACATTTTTGCAGACTGTATTTTTGTAAAATTGTTAAGCACCAAATAATGAATTTTATAATTTTTAAAAATGTATTTAGTATAGGGCCTATAGGATCTCACTACACAGCTCAGACTCATAGAGAACCTTCCCTTTTATGAGCCTCCCCAGCTCTGGGATTACAGACTCAGTGCGCCCCAGGTGCAAAGCCAGCAGGTCAAATGAGAGATCGAACTCCAGCCCCTGCTTCTGACTAATTAATATGATCTGCTGAGCTATCTGGCCAGCCCTAATTCTTTAACTTTACTATACAAATCCCCTACTACTCTCATGGAATGTAAGTACTTACAATTGCTCACTGCTTTTCAAAGTGATTCTGAATAATTTTCAAGCTATCATCTTTAGCCTTTATGTTGTGAATCTGTCTTTTATCACTTTGAGACATACTTTGATTATTGCTTGAATCTAATTTTAAAAAATTAACCTAAGCACTACCACTTCATAATTAGAAAATGTGTAGCTATGTGTTTTGTTTTGGTTTGGTTTGGTTTGGTTTTTGAGGCGCGGTTGTACTATATAGTACAGGCTGGCCTTAAACTCCTGTGTAGCCTCAGGCTGGCCTCAAACTTGCAGTGATCCTCCTGCCTCAGTCTCCCAAGTTCTAGAATTACAGGTGTGTACTACTATGCCTGCCCTATCATAAAATATTTAGAACATATATAAAGCCATAGGGGAAGAAAATGTCATTCATGTCTCATTGTCCATTAAATTTTTTATACCAATAAGTATTGCTTTTAGTATTTTAATATATTGCTTTAAATCATTGTTCTTTGTTGAGTGAGATTCTTATAACATTGGTTTTGTACGATGTGTTATATCTTAGCCATTTTTATGTCATTAGACATAATTCAAATATATGGTTTTAATACCCTCATATTATTTCAGCACAGATTTTTAAAAAATATTTAATTATTCTTTAAACATGGAAATTGTCTCTTCCTGGGTGGGACATTGTTTTGAAAAACCTTTCCATATGAAAAATGTCAAGTATTTTATAGTCTTACTGATAATCCTGAGAGTGTCACCTAAAGGGAGCCCTAAAGGCAAGTGGGCTTTTTTATTGTTTTTTGTTGTTGCTGTTTGTTTGTTTGTTTTGTATTTTTAGGGAAGGGTCTACAGAATGTTCAGGGTCTCACTGCTAGATTTGGACTCATAGTGATCCACCTGTTTATAGCCTCTCAAGAGCTGGGGTTACAGGCATGTGCCACCATGCTGTTAGGTGTGCCTGGAGGGTGGAGCCCAACAGGCCTGGGGATGGAACTCACGGCCTCTGCACCTGCTTGCAGGCACTTCAACGCACTGAGCTATTTGGCGTGCCTCGTAAGTCCTTCTTGATGGGAAGCAGAATCGTATAGCATCCTCACAGCCCATGCCAGAAGATGTAGTCCGCTCACACTCTAGTCCAAGGACGCAGTCCCAAGCGTGGCTTGGTGCAGTGGCTTTTTTTCTTCAACTTGACTTCAGCTTCCTAATCTTTGCTGGTAGTGTTGTGTGTTATGAGTCAGAGCCGAAAGAAACCAGGAAAAGACTGGATAAAGGTAGCTTCAAAGGACTCACTGAGTACCCTCTCTCAAAGTAAGCTCAGAACCCCAGAAGCATCTCTGCTTTATTTTGGGCTAGTGAACATGACCATAAGCATAATCACTCAGTAAAAGAGGACCATGTTCTCTAATAACTTCCACATTTTCCCTATCACTAGGTTCACACAGATGCTAATTGTTAACATTCCAGACAGGGGCAGAGACAACTGTTGACATTCCAAGCAAGGGAGGAGACCACAAACGGAGCCAGCAGGTGAAGCTACTATCTGCCTCCTTGAATCCCAGCTTTTGGGGATTCCCAAATAACAGGCATGGCTGTCCCTGGGCTTTGTTGACTGCTCTCTGCTTCTTGAGATGCTAATTAGACTTTTGTCCCTACAAGGGAGAAAAAAATTTCACAGGGGAGCTGGCCCACTACTTTTATTAACTCCTTTTCCTCTTTCCATTTGTTCAAGTTTAGAGCTAATTTATTATTAGTCCCAAAAATCTTTCTGCATTTTTAAAGACAAAAGAACTAATTTATCAACACTCAATGACAGTTCAAAAACAATTACATCATACTATTTCAGATTGATCTACCACTTTCAGACAGTGAACAGTGCTCTTCTTCAGCTTCTCAGGGTTTTAAGAGATCTAAAATATTTTACAGAGTCTCACTCTGTAGTTCAGGATGGCCTCAAACTCACAGAGAACCTCCTGCCTCAGCCTTCCAAGTGTTGCGATTACAGGTGTGTGCCACTACGCCCAGCTTGCAATATATTTTAATATATTTTTGATGAGTATGTCAAGGTATATGAAATGTAGAAGAAAGTTAAGGAAGTTGTGACAGTATGAAAGATTTCTTTTTATGCCTTTTTCTTCTTTTTTCTTTTTTGGGACTGGTGTTCGAACTCACAACCTTGCACTTACCAGGCAGGCACTTGTGCCACAGAGCTATCTCCCCAGCCCCTATGCCTTTTTTTCCTTTATGTAAAATTCATTTTGAAGAGAGTATAGTAATAGTCGATATGACATTAGAAATGGTACACATTTAGAAGACCAAGATGCAAGTATTCAAGCATGATTTTTGTTTTACACATTACTGTCAAGGTTTTATTTATTCCTCAACTATGTATGATTATAGGTTCAATGTCATATAAGGGAATTACCGATATTTTCCAAGAGATCCAAAAGTTACATTATATCCCAAGGCAGAGTAACACTGCAATGTTAATTGCCATTTTATCTGAAAGCATTTGTCATTTATACCTTTTAGAAATAATTTTGATGCATACATCTAATTCCCAAGGGATGATGTATGTGCAGTACTTTACAGTATGTCAAGTAACGTATTTTCAAGGTCACTTGAAATGACCTGGTAGCACTGTTTTCTCTTCTTAATTTTGGTAGTGGCATTGACAGCATGCACTTCTCTCTTCCTAACAGAGCTGCAGATCTGGGCAGGCACCACCCCACCCCAGGCATCTTCAAGGGTCAGAGGAAATCGATCTCACCAGTTCAGGGGTGGGCTGGATTGTTTAAGGGTGATTCCATTGTGCTTGCCGAAGATTAGATTAGCATGGGGCTCCTGACCTCATACTAATTAATGAAATATGAGGAAAGTCTGCCTCAGGGCTTCTAGAAAGACACTTTGCACCTGAGCAAAAGCCACAAGCATCTGAAAAAGAAAAAAAAAAGAAAAACACTGTCCTCTTATGAATTCTGCCTCTCTAAGCTTCACACTCTTTGGCTGCTGTTGCGTTTGTTCAGTCATGAATTCTGAGGGTGGAACAAAGAGAAACACAGGGTGACTCTCTGGTAAATTTGCTGAGTCACCAACCGAATTAACACCAAAGACTCCTCTTCTTGTGGAATTTCTTGGTTTATACCATGTTGAAACCAGAACCTTCTTTTCTTTTTTGGAATCAGGGATCAAAGGCAGGATGTTACACTTGCCAGGCAGGTACTTGTGTCCCTGAGCTATCTCCCTGGCCCCTAAAATTCTTTTTTTTTTTTGGTGGCACCAGGGATTGAACTCAGGATCCTACGCTTGCCAGGCAAGCACTTATTCCACTGAGCAGTCTCCCTGGCCCCGAAACCAAAACCTTCTTAACCAGTAAAACAACTGAGCTTTTATAACACAGTGGCAATATTGTAGCCAGTGAGGTTTATCCAAAGTGCAATTATTGATAATTAAAGACAATTGACTAGTTAATATCTAAAGCTTAATGTCATTGAGACTATCTGAAAGTATAGTAAGTCTACTATTTCTTATTGTATTTATGATGAATACATAAATTAATCATAGTAGACAAGAGTAGACATTGAATCAACGATCTTCTTTTAGCTGTTAGAGTAATATTAT
Organism: Myocastor coypus; assembly: GCA_004027025.1. NCBI lineage: Eukaryota > Metazoa > Chordata > Mammalia > Rodentia > Myocastoridae > Myocastor > Myocastor coypus. The sequence continues at coordinate 48,426 of PVJA010008598.1, read as the reverse complement.
TGAGCTTTGAATAGAATAATTAGAAAGATGATTAGAACAAGAAATAATTTCTTCATTTTTTTCCTATTTACTCATTTAAGAAATATGTAGTAAATATCTTCTGTACATAAGACTATGGGTACCAACACATCTATTCTTAAGTACTGAAATTCATGTAAAAATATAACCCCTTACTGATGTTTTAAAATACTTTTGTTTTTTTAAATTTTTTATTTTTTACTACTTTTAATAAGAAATAACAATGTGACAGTTTCAAAATACATTAGTACTACGTTCCCTATAATTGATACAATGCATATTGTTGTTCTCGTAGTAGTTATACAGAGCACAGGGTGTAGACATGATAATTTTTCTAGTCATTATTGGTATAAAAAATTTCTTCTCATTGAACTCAGAGAAAGTAGTTGTATACATAATCCAGTATCCCATAATCACAGTATACATTGGCAAAACTGTCAATGTTGGAAGCTGTTGATTTAAGCCTTTTACAGTTCAGCATACTGATGTATAGTGTTCCTAAGGAGAGTCACCTAGAGAGAAAACATTCTCCTAGGCTTTCACAGAGACCAAACTGGTCAAGCAATGGCCATGACTCATCTAGATGGCTGACACTGACAACAGTTCTACAGAATGGTGTACCTGGTTTCAGGGTAAATCCTGAGGAGCTTTGGCTGACCTTGGGAGATAAGCAGTTACATGTTTTGTTATACAGGACTTGCTTTAACTTGCCCTTAACCACGCAGCAGAAAAGCTAAACCATGAAGCATAAAACATAAAGCTAGATTAAAACACTTTTGAATTCTCCTCATAACCAACTGTCAGACACCAGTTAAGTGTTCTACAATTTAGTCCTGAACCTACCTACATGGAGTCACCCTTAGACCTCACAAGTTAAAGACTTAGTCCCATTGAACTAGCCTACTTGAGATATCAAGTTCAAGTCCCAGTCCCAGGCCTCAGGACTTGTGAGTGACCTATTATAAATCAGGACCCACAACCCACAACTTTAGCAGATTCAGTAATTTACTAGAACAGCTCTCAACTTTGTAACACAAATAGCCAATGTAAAAATGCATGTAACAAAGTTTGGGGGAGAGCAGCTTATTGAATCCCAGAGCCTGGTATTTAATGGAGGGTACATTGCATAGGCATGGTTGAGTAGATCATAGACCCTGATGATTAGCACAGCCTGTAGCTTCTTCTTCCTTTCCTAGATGCTGAAGTTGGGACTGAAAGTTCTGCTCTTCTAATGGTGCCTTGGTCTTTCAGATACAGATGTAACATCTAGAATCTCCATACCCACCAGTCAGCTTTGTAGCATACCCAAAGATACTTTTATCACTCCAGAGCTTCTAAGAATTATAGTGCTCTTCTGTCAGAAACTGATTTGAAGACCAAAGTCTATGACAAAATGCTCAAATCATGATTAACACTTAGGAAATTGCCAGGAGCTCTGTGCCAGAAACCAGGATGAAGACCAATATGGAGTTCTTATACTCTAATATAACAAGCATATAAAAATTTTAAAATAGATCATTATTTCTTCGAGGCTCTGAACATATTACATACCATCTTCAAACCTCAGTACTAATCTTAACATGTCAGGCTTCTTATTTATGTGGATTAATTTCTTTTATTTTTTATTTATTTATTTTTTTTTGATGGGACTAGGAATCAAACTCAGGACCTTGTGCTTGCCAGGTGAGCACTTACTCCCCTGAGCTATCTTCCCAGCCGCTTATGAGGATTAATTTCTTAATAAAAATTTGATGATATGCTATTGAGAATAGGATGATATGAGAATAGGATGATATGCTACTGAGAATTGCAACTTGAATTGGGGACGAACAAGGATTTTTTTTTATTATAATGCCCATTATAATATCAAGAGTAATTAGTAACCTTTCAACAAAGACCATTAAATATATATTTGTGGATGAATGCTGTAGTTATTCCTATAAAATCCTCAAAATTTTAAAGTCCTTCAGAAGAGTAAAAATTTTTTAAATGATCAAGACATTCTAATTCAAAAATACAAAAGGATTGGGCCTCTGAATTTTGGGACCCTATTTTTTAGTTCTTTATAAATTTTAGATACAAGACCTTTGTCTGAATACTTATTAGTTAAGAATTTTTCAAAATTTATGGGTTGTATTTTTAATCTGTTGGTATTTTTTTTTTTTTGATGCACAAAAACTTCTCAGCAAGAGGAGGTCCCAGTTGTTGATTCTTTCAAGTGTTACATGTGCATTTTGACTTTTATCCATGAATTGTAAGCCTACCCCAAATATCTTCAAGATTATCTCCCACTTGTTCTTCCAGGAGATTTAGTGTTTCTCTTTTAATATTTAGATCTTTAATCCATTTTGACTTTAGTTTAATGCATGATCATAGACCTTGGTCAAATTTTAGTTTTTGGCACTTGGAGAGCCAGTTTATCCAGCACCATTTGTTAAAAAGGCTATCTTTCTTCCAGTAAACATATTTGGCCCTTTTGTCAATGATAAGGAGGCTGAGTGTGTTTGTATTTGCTTCTGCATCTTCTAATCTATTCCATTGATCCTCAGGTCTATTATTTTTTTTGGGGGGGGGGTCAATATCATGCTGATTTTATCACTATAGCTTTGTAGTATAATTTTAAGTCAGGAATTGTAATGCCTCCTGCCTTATGTTTGTTGCCCAGGATTGTCTTTGTTATTCTAGCTCTTTTCGGGTTCCAAATAAATTTTATCATGTCTGCATCTTGTACTCTGAACAAGTACTATGAAGACAAAAATATCCACTGTATTAATTATTGTGGTCTTAGTTCTTTTTCGTAGTTTAATAGTTTTCAGTACATTTATGATGTTATGGTACCATCATCACAAGCTCAGTTTAAAAACATTCCCAACAGGCTGGAAAACAAAAGGAATCTCCACATGTTCTCACCCTTCATTCCCATTCCAAGCCATAGTAAGTTGTTACTTTACATTGTCTCTGCCTATTTCCTATAAATGAAGCTATGCCTTATGTCATATTTTATGACTTCTTCTTTTGATAATAGTATTTTTGAGGCTTATCTATGTTTTAGCAGAAGTTAGTGCTTTATTGTTTTCTATGTCCTGATCATACTCCATTGTCTAGATGTATTCTGTCTTACGTTTTCACTTGCCAGTCAGTGGACATATGTGTGGTTTCCACTTTTTGACTATTACGAACACTGTTATGAATACTACCATACAACTCTGTCCAGATACATCTTTTCATGTGTCTTGGCTGTACATACCTACAAATGCAAATATTGAGTCCCATAATGAATCTGCATGGTGTATGATAAGAAAATTGCTAACATATTTTCCAGGATGTCTGGACCAGTTTACAATTCCTGCCAACAATATGTGAGGACTCTGGTCTCTCCACATCCTTATGAACATTTATGACATTTCTTTCATCACAGCCACTATAATTTGTGTGAGACAATATTTCTCTGGGTTTTTGGTTTCCATTTCTGTTATGAATAGACTTATACTGAATATTCTAGATATGTTTATATCTTTGCTCATGTATCTTTTATGGACAAATGTCTATTTTAACTTATTTGAGAGTATTTTTCCTTTTATTATTGATTTAGAACAATTCTAGCAAACATATGTTGAATACCATCTTTTATTTACATAAAATAACAAACATTTTCTTCTATGGTACCAACAATAACTGTCAGATTACAAGTTACTAAGTAGAGAATCTCTTTAAAGTGGAATGATGTATCACTTTCTAAAGAACACTCACTGGAAAGAGGTAAACTGCACCAAACAAATGTGTAAACATCAAGAAAACATTAAGTAAACTTCATGTTCTTTTTTTTTTTTAATGGCAGCAATTGTAGGCTTGGGACTATTATACAAGCTATTCTCCTTAGGACTTAGGTCATTTGAAACATTTCAAAGATATATTGAAATGTTATCTCACTTCCTTTTAGAAATGCTCTCCTACAGATAAAGTATTTTCTGTTATTTTATTCCCTGGGGAGGAAGCTCTTTTTTAGGACCATGTGCTAATTGTTTCCTTTCTCCCAAGAGGTCATCTGCTTTCTTGCCAGTACTTCCTGAAACAAAATGGCCAATTCATTTCAAAGATAAAGAAACTACAATAAAATCTATGGGCCAAGAAATATCAGTTGAAGATCTCATATCTGTAATGCACTTTAATTTGCTTTTAAAAGAAATTATTCTAAAGGAGAGAACGATAACACACTGAAAGGAGATGGTTGCTGAACATCTCCTTAGAGTTGACTCATCTAGCCCCTTTGTTTTGTGAACTTTCCTGTGACATCAATTTAAATCAGATCTTTTATATATGTAAAATAGAATATTAAAGCAACTAAAGTGATATTTCTCTGCTCAAAATAAGTCCCTGAGTTTTGCATTATTTCTTTTTCTATGACACACGCTTGCCTCTACCACAATTCCTTTGTCTTTTCTCTATTCCAACCTCTTCTTTTGTAATATCTAATAAGACCTCTTTCCCTTCTCTCTGAACCTTCCACCATCCCTCTCTAACTATAGTAATAGTGCCTGTCTCCACTAATAGACAAGGTTCTTGAAAAGATGCTCAATTTTATTCTCATTTCTCCTTGCCCATTTACTTCTTCATCCATGGCAGTACCTGTTGTATTCTAACGCTGAACATTCCTTGAAGTGCTTCAGGACCCACACGTGGCTAAATCATTGTACTCTCCCAATAGTTGCTTATTAGCTTATGCTATAATATGAGGCAGTATTTATTATTATCTCTTTCTTACTCTCTTCCTTGATATCCTCTCTTAGAAAATTGCAATGACTTATCTTCAGCAAAAGTTAACTGTTAAATTTTTAATAAGAAAGAAAACATTCATTTTGATAAATTGCTAGCTCCACTATTGTCCTTAGAGAATTCTGGTGACTCTGGTACTGCCTCTTTTCAATTCTCTCTTCTGTCCAGAAATAACACCAATAAAATAATTGACTACATAAATTCAGTTTCATCTTAGATCACTCACTCATTCTTCCACTCAACAGATATTTATAATCATCTACCAGGCATTATGCCCTGAGCACTGATACATTTCCACAAATATGTCACAATGGAAAGAGCCAAAGGCTAGAATTAGGCAAGTCACTGTTCACAGGCCAGCTCTTTTGTATCACTTCAATTAAGATTATTCTTCTTTTTTTAATTTTTGTTCTCATTTGTAAATTAGCGATGATAATATATACTTTCAAATATTACCCCTTCTAAAGTTATGTTTGCCAAGTACATGTCACAATGGTTGGCACTGAGTAGGTGCTTTTAAGAGTTATTAACATCCTGCCTTGCTACCTTTTCTAAGTGATCCAAAACATTGTGTCAGCTTCATATATCTCACATATCTTCAACGCTTTCCCTCTGTTTTCCTAGTATTTTTTTTTTCATTTTATTAAAATTCACCTCTCACCCCCTTAGAAGACTTCTTGACAACATTTCGGTCCATTTTCCTATCCTAAAAGACCTGATTATGTCTTCTACTCTACCTATGTCTCATAGATAATTTAGTTACCTTGCAAGGTAGCATTTATAACTTATCAGTATGCAGATGTGTCTCTCCAGATAGTCTGATCCTTTAGAATATGCCTTTTGTGCATCTATCCCACGCCCCAAATCAAGACTGGAACCTGGTAGGCAACTCAATAATTCCTTATTGCTGAGCAAGTTTGAACCATACCTTCACCATATGAAAGCTTTGTGTTAGCCACAGAATAGACATCAAATATCACTAAAACTATTTCCCAACACTTATTTTCTCTATATCTACCAACCAGTGAAAATTAGATTACCAAAATAATTCTAAATGTACTTAGCAAAAAAAAAAAAAAAAAAAACCTTCAATTACTTCTGGATGCAAATAAGTATCTTTTACCATGAATGATAAAATGTCAATTTCTTACAGGTAATTGTTGTATTTACAGCTCATACTTCATATTTAAATCAGTAATGTACCCAACTGGAATGTAACTCTTCAAACTTAAAGCGAGATTATTTCTTTAAAACTTGCATTGATTCAAGTACAATAGATCATTTTACAAATGCTATTAAAAATTCAAATATTTTTTACATTATTACTTTAAATTCAGGATTTCTTCTGCCTTTAGGTGTAAAATTAAAATTTATCTTTTTAGATTACTATTTAGGCACATAATCATTTAGATATTAATATATTACTTTTGTGATTGTCTTATGAAATATTCCAGCAATGAAAGTTTTAAAATACACTATCTTAAAAATCCAAAACTGGGAAAGATATTTGGATGCTAAACAGTTTTTATATTTAAACGTAAATTTATTTACTGGCCTTTGAAAGGAGGGAAAAATTTATCTTTCTTGTAATTTGGGGGAGTTGTACAGGGAATTGAGCTAAGCACCTTGCACTTTCCAGGCAGGTGCTTGCACCACTGACCTTTATCCCTGGCCCTTATAACTTTAATGAATAAAAAAGCCTTAAAAATCCCTCACTTATATCACTAGCTCAAAGGTTATAATTCTTTACTTTTAACCCAGCATGGGAGCAGGGCACACACAGGCCTTCACAAATACACATCTAGACACATGCATTTGTATTTCTTGTTGTGAAGCATATGATTAGAGACAGCAAGTTAGCAGGGCTCAAAGAAAGAGAAAGATGAAGATGTCTAGTCATAGGTATTCCATTCTAAGCAAGAAACGGGGAAAAAGCTAGAAGAAAACTATTCCTACCCATTCATAGACTGGGAAGCAAAATGACAAAAAGAAATAGTGTCTGCAGATTTCCATTAGTAATACGAATGCACACATTGTTTCGTTAACTAAATTAGTGGACTTGAAAAGGCAAACTTAGAAGTCCATTTTTGAGAAGTGATTAAATACCTCAAGAATTTCCTCTTAATTCTTTGAAATTTCTATGAAAGTAAAATAAAAACAACAAAATTATAGAAGTTGAAATTCATAATTTGCCTAGGACAGCACAGAATATAAACCACTATGGATGGGTCTGGGGAGATAGCTCAGTAGAGTAAGTGCTTGCCTGGCAAGCACAAGGGCCTGAGTTCAATCCCCACCGCCCCCCCAAAAAAAAAAAATTATGGTGCTATGAATGGAAACTATGGCAGACCAGTTGGACTTCCTTCTGAGGCAAAGAAACTAGGTTGGTCAAAGCAAACAGGTGTCACTCATCCAGGCTTCAAGAGGACTTTTGAATACCTGTATAGGTATATAGTACATAGTTTGAGAACAGTGTGATCTCTCATCATTGGTTCATAATTTTTATATCAGAGTCATAAAGGGCTCCAAAATGAGAGAAACTGAACACGTAGTTTTAGTTGATGATAACAACATACACTGACAGTCAACTAGCTTTTAAGAAGACAGTTACTTGATGAAAGAATGTGCATTTTATTAAATGCCACCATATATAATTTTTAAAGGGTTATAGTGTACTGGTAGAGCTGATAAAGTGTGCATGTAGAGCGAATCCAAAGCTGAAGTAGACATTGCCAATTAGAACCTTCAATATAAATCTGAGCCTGGTTGTCATCCTGTGATTGTTCACACTGTATCGCTTGAGAGAGTGTTCAAGTTTTCAAGACAGCAATGGTACTCAGCACTCTGGAGAAAGGTATTAATTACAATCTCTTGAAATCAATCCAAAGACTATTTCTGTGTAATAAATTTTCTCTGATCTGACTGTTGAAACTGAAAATAAATGTTTAAGTGGTACATGGTAAATGATACTAATAGCTTCTAGGAAATACAGTAATAGGAAATAGACTGGCAGTGAAAGTTTAGAAGCTGGTCCATCAAGGCAGGAGAGTCTCTAGTGGAATTTTGATTCATAAAATGCATAATTTAAATCAGGAAAACCTACAGTGACATGGTTGAAAAGCTCATCATGAGATTGGTGGAGTCACCAACCTTTTATATTTAAAAATAAATAGTAAGTAATTGTTGTTTAGTATTAACAACAGGATGAACGAGAGAATCATGGAATATCTTTATATTAGGAGATCAAGCAGAGATCAATTCTATTATTTAACATGCTCCATTTTTTGAAGTTCTTAGAATTAAATCCAGGTTCTTGTGCATAATAGACAATCACACCCCCAGATCCCTGCATATTTTGCAAATACTGTTAGTTTGTACACAGACCAGAGCTAACTAAGTAAAGGTATTATATCACTTAAAACATAGCAATATCCAGGCCATGGTGGTGCACGCCAGTAATCCCAGCACTGGAGAGGATGGGTGCGAGTTCGAGACCAGTCTGAGCTACAATAAATGAGCTCAAGGCCAGCCTGAACTGCAGAGAACCTGTTTCAAAAAGACAAAAAACCATTAATTTTTGCTGCAGGAATTATGTACAGAAGTTGAGCATCATCATTTGCTACTCTTATTACCATTATTTTATTAGAGCATCTATACAGTGTGGGGGCAGGGTGTGTGAAAATTTTCAGCTTGGAGCAAACTAATAGGAGATATAATTATATTCAATGTACGCAGGTCTGTGATAACAGGGGCCTGCAACTGTATATTTCTCTCTGTGGAAAGATAAAACACTTGAAACTGACATAACTACATCAGGGCAAAGCTTCATTCATTTGTTTATCTTCTGGTTTCAAAACTGAACTCAACCTATTTTATAAAATCAAATATACCATCAACACAAATAATAAGGGTCAAGCAAGGCAGAAGGACTGGTGGGGCAGATGTTGCCAAATGCTGGACTTCAGTCCTGATTTTTGTTTGGTCCCAAGTTTACCTTTGTGCTTCCTAATGGCTGACACAGAAGCCGGAAAGGATTGCAGCTTCTGTATAGGCCATGCTGCCGGCCCAGGAAAGCTCATGGTTACAGGAGACCATTTGTTAATCTCCGCTGGCTATTCATACCTGCCTACATGTACCTGGGGATAACTATAATCTCGTAGTTTCTTGTGTGATTTATTGTTGATTGGTTGATTAGTATTTGATAATCCTTTTCTTATTGAATTCAGCTCCAATATTTGCCTAACAACTAAATTATTAGAAGGTGGAACTTCTAGCAATACACCCCCAGAATAGGACTTTCTGGTATTTTTATCATGCCCAATTTAATTTCTGCTTTTGGACTAACTTTCAAACATTTAAAACACTAGATATTTTTATGCTAAGAGTCTTCACATTTTGAAATGTAACATTCAGAATGTTCTTCCTTATCCCTGCCAGAGGTTATATAATACCATCTAAAACTGTGATTATCTGTAGAAAATAAATTTGACTCAATTTAAATTCTGAGCACAACTTACTGTCAATGACGCCAAAACTTGTTCTAACAGATGTTCTTTGGAGGATAAGTTGATTATTTAAGAAGACATTTTCAAACACTCAACTTATTAAGTGACTCCATTTGTAGGTAGCTCATTTTGATAGATCTATAAGGATATAATTTAACTCAAACTCCAAGCAATCTGCAAGAGATAGCTTTTTTAACAGGTAAGGTATAATGATAGCCTCTTTTTTTCTAGAATTTTTTTTCATTTATGTATTTGGTACAGGGTTTCACTACACAGCTCGGACTCCTATTGATCCTCTTGTTTTCAGCCTTCCCAGCTCTGGGACTGCAGACATATGCCACCATGCCCAGACTCAGTTGCTGGCTGAGTGCACCCCAGAGCTGGGACTGGCATGGCATGTGGGACCAGGGATCGAACCCTAGTCTCTGTGCTTGCCAAAGCAGGCGCTTAGTCTACTGAGCTATTTCGTCCACCCTTCTAGTCAGTTTTTTATCATTTCATACCACAGAGCTTTAATAGCCCAATTCTATATTGGTCCAAACATTTAAAATTATGTTAACTTTATACATCTTTCCAATAAAATGTTATCCTTGCTGCCTAAACTAGTTTTGAAACAAGGTTGTCAGACAGTATAACATGAGATCCTGATTCAAGTCTCAAAGTTAAGCTATCTGACCACAACTAAAAATGATTTCATTATCTCTGATACTACGAACTTTGTCAAGCCTCTGTTGCCTTCTCTATAATATCAGCAGTTAAAATAAAAACTTAAGAATGTATTATGTGGCAAGTATTTTTATATTTTACTTATGTCAAAGAATAGTTGTTTTTAAGGAATAAAAGCAGCTTCAAGGGCCAGAGACAGAGCTCAGTAGCGTAGCACCTGCCTGGCAAATGTGAGGTCCAGTTTTTGATTCCTGATTGAAAAAAAAACTTTCAAACTAGTACAGTTAAAGCAGACTATTTATAAGAGTATTGTGGGAAATCACAAAAAACACCATATAGTTAAACTGCAGGTTGCACTGAAGCCAAAAAGTAAGCAACCAAATCCAAATAACACACTCTCTTTATTTAAATTTAAATTTAAAATTTATTTTTTTATTTTATTACTTTTAATAAGAAATAATATATAACAATGTGACAGTTTCAAAAAACATTAGTGGTACATTTCAACATTTGATACAGTGCACCTTGTTGTCCTCCTATTAGTTATACAGAGCACAGCTTATAAATGTTACAATTTTTCAAAGCATTATTGGTACACCAAAAGTTCTTCTCAAGGAACGAAAAGAAAGTAATTGCATACATAATCCAATGTTCCATAATCGCAGTGCATTGTTGGCAAAACTGGCAATGATGGAAGCTGTTGATTTAAGCCTTTTACATCTCAACCTATTAATCTAGCTTTCCATTTTATGCCTTGTGGTTAAACTTTTCTGCTGGATAGTTAAGGGCAAGTTTAAACAAGACCTGTATAGAAAAACATGTAACTGTTATATCTCTCAAGGTCAGTCAAATCCCCTCAGGATTTACTTTGGAACCATGTACAGTGCTTTGTAGAACTGTTGTCAGTGTCAGCCGTCTGGATGAGTCACGGCCATTGCTTGACCAGTTTGCTCTCTGTGAAAGGCTGAGAGAATGTCTTCTCTTTAGTGACTCTCCCTTGGCACACTGTGTATCTTCAATCTCTTTCCTCTGTAGCCCTATAATCTTGAACAGAAAACTTGGGAAATCACTGTATCTTGAATATATACTCATAAGTGAAATAAGCCAGACCTACATGTGTAAATATTATATAGTCTCCCTAGTATAAGATCTCAAAAGAAGAAATAAAAGTGGAGAGGCATAACACAGCTGAATGGAAATCAAGGACTTAAGGGTTAAATAATGAAGTGACTGCAAGCAGAAAAGATAGAAAGCATGGCAGAGACAAAGCCAAGCACTTATATACACAGGATGAATTAGATAATGGTCCTAAGAAGCTCCAAAATATTTTTTTTAACACCGAGGATAACAATGTGTAACAGCAAAAATATGCTTGGATTGCCTGTCATTCTGGTCTTTGAGATGTGTGCTGCTTCTAATGTAATTTCCATTACTCTCTCAAGTAAATGGTTGGTTTACAAGAAAACAAAAAAGAGTATTAAATGAGAGTAAGAGACTAGGAAAATGCTATAGGATTGATCAGCTACAATTTTACATATACTTAGATTTCTAAATGTGTAAAAATGTGGTAACTGCTTTTATCACGTTCTATAAAGATTTATTAGAATATCAATGATTGATAGAAAATACCAATGTCAGATTGATATAAAATACCAATTTCAAGTTAACTCTAAGATGCTTGATACTCAGAAAGACAGTGATGTCATACTCAAGTACCTATGTTATAGAGTAATAGTATCACTAAGCTTTTCTTCTGGAGGGTTAAGAATATATTTACAGACCAAAAATTGGAGAAAAAGAAGGGCTACAAGGATAGCCAATATTTTGGCCCTAGCTCTTCAAGGTCAGTGAGGACTCAGGGCATAAAAGAACTTGTGCTATAACACACTCTCTTTCTCAGTTACTTTATTGTTTCTTTGTGCTTCTTTGTCCTTTTGCTGTTTTGTTTACTTGTGGATAGACTTGGCTTCTGAAGACTAAGCTCTGGGTCACTAGAGGTCATGTTCCCCCAGCATTCTGACCCATTCACTGTTACTCCCACCTTAAAGATTCCCCCAGAAGAGAATCTTATGTATTGAAGGTAAGCTTTGAACTTACCAGATAGGTTATCCATGGCCTTCTACAAACTATTAGGCTAAAGCCATGGGAATGGGGTAAAAGGTTTCTATGGTATAAACATAGCTATATGTGGCCTCTTCTCAATACATGTTGTTATTAAGGAAACTGTTTCAAAAGGGGGTTAATGACAGGGCAGGCATCTGTATTGTGCCACTTTATAAGGGATAGAATTAAAGTGGAGATAGGCGAAGAAATTGGAATGACCAGAACTAAATTTTGAACCTAAATAGTCTCTTTGTAAGTTTTTATGATTTCACCAGGAATCTTTCAACATTGAGAAAATAAATCTCTATATTAAAAATGATCCCTTTTGACTTTTAAATTCATAGATTCTTCTCTCATCAGCAAATACTTGTACAGGTTAATTCACTCCCTGAGGTACTGAAAACTTCCTTTTGATATTTGTATAAGATGACTTCCTAGGCCACTGATCTGAATGTGTTTCTCCAAAAGTATCCACTAATCACACATGATTTCTAGATTCTAATCTTTGAGACAGGAGGTTCAAAGACAGATTCTGAGTCCAAACTCATCTCTTTGGAACAAAGCCTTAGAGTGGTCTTTCAACTATGTACTTTCAAATAGTTCTTTATATGAGTTTTAAGAATATGATGCATCTTCAAACTACTTTCTGTAGATAAATAAGCCAAGGCTGGCCAAATATCTCAGTGGATTAAAACACCTGCAAGTAGGCACAGAGGCCCAGGGTTCAATCCCCAGGCTTGCCATGCCAGTCCCACCCCCGTGGAGCACTCAGATGGCAATTAAGACTGGGCACAGTGGCATACACCTGTAATCCCAGCTCTTGGGAGGCTGTAAACAGGTGGGTCACTATAAGTCCAATCTAGTAGTGAGACCCTGAACACCCTGTAACCCTTCCCAACAAAACAAATTAGATAGATAGATAGATAGATAGATAGATAGATAGATAGATAGATACATTGATGGATGGATGGACGGACAGACAGACGGACAGACAGACAGACGGATGGACGGACTGAGGACATAACTATAACTCAGTGGAGTCCCAAATTTCCTGTTCAAGGAGATTAAGGGGCCATAGAAGAAAATGATCAATGATGTACAGTGTGCCTAAGGAGAGTCACCTAGAGAGAAAACGTTCTTTCAGGCTTTCACACAGAGCAAATTGGTAAAGCAGTGGCCGTGATTCATACAGATAGCTGACACTGACAAAGTTCTGCAAACTGCAGTGTATAGTTTCAGAGTAAATCCTGAGGGGACATGACTGACCTTGTCGGATACAAAAGTTTCATTTTTTGTAATATAGGTCTTACTTTATCTTGATCTTAACCATCCACCAGAAAAGTCTAACCACAAGGTATAAAATGAAAGCCATATTAATATGCTAAGTTGTAAAAGGCTCACATCAGTGGCTTCTGATAATGCCAGATGAGCTGATAATCCACTACTGTTATGGACTATTGGACTATATTTATAGCTAATTTCTCTTTGTGCAATGGAAAGAAAGATCTGCACTAATATTTAGAAATCATGTCTGCATCTTTTATTCTGAACAACTACAACCAAGACAATGATATGCAATGTATTAATTACTATAAAAAATAAAGATAATAAAAAGATAAACGAGAAGCCATGTAGTATATTATTTATTTCTGCACAAAAAGGTTTCCACTTAGTTGCAATCTTAGTATTTGTGCTGTTGAAGCAAGCAGACTCAATTTTTTTATCTTTTTAAATATTTTAAAAATTAATTTTATTGATACATTTTAGATATGACATGATGCTAACAGTCATCAAAAGGAGTTTGTGCCTGTTCCTAGTATATCTTAATCCCTCCCTTCTCCTCAACCCTCTTCCCCTCCTTATTTACAGAACTATTCTTCCATATTTTTCCCTTCTAGGCTCTTGTCTTTTCCCGCCCTGGCTTCTCCCCTACTCCCTCCTTGGTTCCCCTTCTCATTTGAACATTTTCTTCCTATTTCCCGATATCTGATGTACATTTTTTTCCTTATTTACCTTTCTGATTTCAGACGCCAGAGAAACAATGTGATTTTTAAACATGTGTGTTAGATTTACTTCACTGAAGGACATGGTCTCAAGAAGCACACTCTTTCTAATCTAGCTACCTTCTCAGATTTCCAAAGGGAGGAATGCATTGTCTAAGTGATTCTCTAAATTTGCATGTGGGCTTTGTGTTGGAATTCCCTAATCTGACAGTAGCATGCATGTTAGAATAAGACAAAGCAAAAAGAGAGCTGTTGAGGGCCAGCCAGATAACTTAGCAGACTGAAGCGCCTAATTATGCAGAGCACAGGGGCCCAGGTCCAATCCTCAGCACCACAAGCTGTGCCAGCCCTTGAGCATGCTGAGGAAGTGATTGAGACTGGGTATGGTGGCACGTGCCTGTAATCCCAGAACTAGCAAGGCTGAAAACAGGAAGATCACTATGTGTGGGATCTGTGTAGTGAGACCCTGTACACCTTGTACTAAATAAGAGAGAGAGAGAGAGACTGAGAGAGAGAGAGAGACAGAGAGAGAGAGAGAGAGAGAGAGAGAGAGAGAGATTACCTTTTCTTGGCCTGTGCCCAGAACAAATGAACCAGGGTATGCCTTTGGTTATGTACTCATACACTTAATCATTCAAAGAGTTTCCGTGAGCACCGTGTGGCACACATCTTCGTCTATTATGTCACATCAAATTGTTATGCTTATTCTAGGGAATTTGAGAAAGATTCAGTGCACAGATCTCCCTGGCACACTTCTCCCTAGATACTTGCACTACACCTGACTGCTTTTCCTCAATCCTAATGTTTCCTCTGCCTCCCCTTGTGGCAGAGAAACACAATTGAGCATCAGTAAAAGGACGTAGCCTTGCCTGCGTGGCCTACACGATATATCGGCTTATGAGAAATGCTGAGTAATGCCTGCAGAGGTAAGAGCCACTGGGCCCCTGTCTGCAACGCAGCCCACTTCCGCTGTCAGGGCTGTTTACTCCTGAACACTTTTATCCACCTTCTAAACTCAAGTGAATGTGAAACTGAATGAAACATCAATACAACTGTGAGAATTCTTTTGTTCAGTTCAGTAGTATCTCGGTCCCTCCTGTAACAGTCCCTTGCTTTATGGATTAGATGGATGAAAATATAATTGTTATGTCTCTACTTGCTGAAAATTGCTAACTGATTTCCTGAGCTGAACATCTTTTCTTTTATTCAGTGCCTAGCAGAATTAATGTTAGTTATATGAGTGTTCTAGGAGGAAATGACTTCAGTTCAGCAGAAAGTAGCAGCTCCCAAAGAAAACGATTTTTATCTCCAGCTTTCTGAATCTCCACACTGCATTAACGCAGTGCAGCACAGCTGTGTGTCAAGTAACTTTTCTTGTCAGTAAGCCACTTTTGCAGGTCTTCTTGCTATAAAACTCAATGTTCCACAGGGGTCAAAAAGGAAAATACAATGGTTGCTTTGTTTGGTCCCAATATATGTTTCACGTACATTGTGGTTAAATAAAACATTAGTAATTGAAAGAGAATACAGTTGTGGTTTGAAATTACTTCGGGTAAATTGTGTTATTTGGAAACATGAAACTTAGGAAAATGAAATTTTTTGTGTTTTCTTTTTTAAAACTTTTTATTAGTAAAATGAAATAGGAGTCAGTAGAAATGCATAACTGGGGAGCAGAAGAGGAGATTACTAGGCAGGAAAAAGAAATCCTAAGCTCTGAATCATTTGCTGAGGAGGAACAGCAATACTAATGCACTGATGGGCAAAATAGAATGCTAGATCTTGAAATTAGTTTATGGTTTAGGAGTTCATTTTAAATATTGTGATCATTATTCATTAGCCAAAAAAAAAAAAGGGATTTAACTACAATTCCTCTTTCAGGGCCTCATTTTGGTTATCAGGAGAGGATTTGTAATTAGCGCAAGTATGTAACATTTTCTAAGAAAATTTCTGTCTGGTGCCAGTGAGGGGTGAAGACAGTACAGGCCGTGACTGTGCAGGTGATGGTGAATGAGTGAGACCTAGGAGCCAGGCTCAGGATTAAGGTTGGCGGAACGTTGCCAGGTTCCCATTTACTCTTTTGCTTTTACTTGGAATATACTGCACCACTTCTAAGACTGAAGAGGAAAGACAATTGCTTGGGCTGTCCAAAGTTTACAGGTTTATGACTCACACAAGGCTTTGACAGCCCTTTTCTAGTAGTTGTCATGGATGACCAGGTGTAACATTTTTCTCTGTGGTGGTTTGAACGAGTTTTTCTTTCTTACTTTATTGGTTTTTCATTGGGTTTATTGAGTAAATAGCAGAGTGATAAATAATGAGAGAAACCATTGATGTGGAAAGAGGTAATACAACAACTTTCTAGGTGAATCTCCTATCTGAGAAACAACATCTGACTTTTTTTTTTTTTGTAGTTTTTTAGGGAAGGGTCTACAGGGTGTTCAGGGTCTGACCAATAGATCGGACTCACAGTGATCCGCCTGTTTACAGCCTCCCAAGAGCTGGGATTATGGGCAGGCACCACCACGCCCAGTCTCACTTGCCTTCTCAGGGTGCCCCAGGGGGGAGGCCGGCTCAGCAGGCCTGGGGATTGAAACCCCCACCCACAGCCTGACTGCAAGAACATCTGATTTGTAACAAATGGAGAAACAGATATTAAGCCTATGAAGAGTTGGCTTTTCAGAAGCTTTCACTTAAGATTTCTGTTAAAAGTAAAAGCCGGCTGATGAGCCTTCATTATTTATACATGTTGATGATTTAAGTAAGTTAGTTAACTTTATGTCCTGACACTTCTTTTTTTCAGTTCCATATATGCTCAAGAAACTACCAGTGGTTTTCATAAATTTAACAAATGTGTAACTAATAAATTTTAGATTAAGATTTAGGTAACCTCAACATGTTTCCTAAACACTTCTGCCCATCAATCAGTCATCTTTTGGACAAACATTGTTTCTGGTGAACCAGGAACTCGTGCAAGTGTTTCAAAATTTGAACATCAGATAAACAGCAGATTTTTTTTTCAATATAAACATAGCCTACGTAATGTTTGGACTGCACTTTTAGTAATCCTTGTTTATTAGAAATTCAAATTAAACTGCGTATCTTGCACTTTATTTATCAGATTTGAAGCCTAAATTTGAGAAATATTTTCTTTACTGAAAACGCATTTATGCTGTCTGAAATTCAATTAATTAGCATCTTTCATTCAGTTAATAAGCATTACTCTTTAAATGACAAATATTTCTGTGGAATACATAAACTGTTCATGCTCCACTGTGAATTAATTTGAAAAAATTGTTTACTTCTCTGGCTCATTTCTTAACATCACACTGGGTCTGTCAATCAGACTAAATTTAGGGGTTCTTCCTTTGATGGGGGTAAGGGAGAGTATGGGGCTGCCTGAGAACCCTTAATTCCATGACATAAGAGGATAAGCTAACTGTAGTGATGATTTTCTGATAGATCTATCAAAGTATAGTGTAAAATATAAAAAGATAAATGGAATGAAGAGTGAAGAGACATAGGCCAGAGGATACAACCTAGGATAGAAGCAGGATGAATGGGTGTAGAGATCTAATGACTACATAACATGAGTAGCTATAGCTAAAATAATGGCATTGTGTTAGGGAATTTCAGCTGTTTGGTTGACTTCAGAATGGGTTAACGGTTATTAATAAACTCAGTGTATCTTCTAGGAAGCACAGAGGCAGCACTTTAAATGTAAAAGTTGAGCCAAATTTTCTCTGAAAATTTTGTTTTATGGTAGGTCAGAACATTTGGGAACATAGTTATCAGTGAAGTTATATCAAACAGCTGTTCCCTCTCTGCATGTGTTTCCCTTAGTCCATCAGACGTGGGATGAGCAAAGCAATGCAGAGAGAATGAGGTCTGTTCTATGTTTCAGACTGTTTCCTACAATAGTCATTTATTTCCATATGTATAAATGAGTGAAGATTTAATTTCATTACCTGAAAACAAGTCCTTCACCTGAAATGACAATTGGATCTGATCACAGACATGCATAGAAGCCATATATATATATATATATATATATATATATATATATAATCTTTTAAAAGTGATATTCTTCCTCTGAAATACAGAATAATTTTATTTATATTTATGACAATAATTATAATTACCTACTCTATAAAAATTATTCTCTCTGAAAATTAAAGTATGAAATAAACTAGATTTGCATTTTAGGCTATTGTGATTTCTCCACCATTTGTGAAAATCTGTCATAGATTTTAACACTTATCATAATCTATGTTTGAAAATAAAGTCTATCAGAGGTTCCATTGAAGAGGATTTTCTATTTTAAGAAAAATTCTAGAATGGGTAGCTTTTCTCTAATAATGTCTCATCATACTCTCTGTCTTTAAAATAATGTCCACCTCATCATATTGTCTCACCAGTGTGAGAACAGGAAAGAGTAAATATTCCCTTAATGGAATAATAGATACTAAGAAAGAGAAATAATTTGTTAATGGGAGGAAAAAAACTGTGATGAGGAAAATGACAAAAGGAAGAAAGGATATATATATATATATACACATATGAAGAACCCCTAAATTTAGCCTGGTTGACAGACCCAGTGTGATGTTAAGAAATGAGACAGACATTGAGAAGTAAACAATCTTTTCAAATTAATTCACACTAGTGCGTGAACAGCTTATATATATCTCAAAAATAGTTATCATTTAAAGAGTACTGCTTATTAACTGAATGAAGATGTTAATTAATTAATTTCAGACAGTGTAAATACTTCTTTCCATAAAGAAAGCATTCCTAAAATTTTGCCTTCAAGTCTGGTAAGTAAGGTGCAAGATATCCAGTTAAATTTGAATCTCCAAGAAACAAGGCTTACTGAAACTGTGCCCCAAACATTATGTAGGATATGCTCATACCAAAAAAAAAAAAATCTGTTGCTTATCTGACAATAAGAATAATCTGCTTATTCAAATTTAACTGCGTTTTTTTCTGGAATTCTTCTTGAGATTCTGAAGTCACGATGATGTTGCCAGTCTTTGTAGCAAAAGGCTGGTTCTAGCTGTCTTTCCCTTCAATATAAAGAGTTGGCCTTTGGATATTATTATATTTCTTCTACCCATCACTCTACCAAGAAAAGAACAGAAGTTATCACAAAATATAGAGTACTCCCATAATCTAACCCTGCCATTCTGAAAACTTAAATAATAAAACCCAGTCTACCATAATGACTTTGAGAGTTTATTGAAAAAAAGGAATGACAAGTAGGACATACTTGGAAATTAAACAAAAGGAAAAATAATTTGAGTTTGGGCTTCCGATAAATGTGATAATTATATTTAAATGATTTGTAGCGATTTAACAAAGCACATAATTGAACAACTTCAGCTACCACCTTCTGCTGAGCATAACAAAAAGGAAAATTTTCTCAGTGTTGAAGAAATACTAGAAAACATGGTGCGTAGGAAAAAAAAAAAAAAAAGACATGAATCCAGAACTCAAACAAATTCTTTCTTCAAATATGTTTGGGTTTTTAATTTCATTTTTCAGAAAGGTTTGTTTTTACTCTGTCTTGTTTTGGTTCTTAATCATTGGCTCTGGAAAACAATGTGTTCATATCATGAAAATGGTTAAGTCAAAAGAACACAGGATATAAATTGGATTTTATGTTCCACTATGTAATATACTTTTCAGTGTTCATTTTAACGTACCAGAATATCTTTAAATGAGGTAAGCCTTAAAATGTGCACTTAGATTAGAGACTATGAACACGGGTGACACTATGATTGCCCTACTATCTTAAAAGAATTTAGTGATAATCATGACAATTTCACAACTTATTGCAATTATTGAATACACAGACACACACACACACATCCTACTGACTTGTGTGATTGAAAGGAATCTTCTATTTTCAAAATCAATGCTTTAAGGTTCAATCTCTGCTCCACCTTACTGGGAAAGTACTAATAGTAAACCCATGAAAGTCAAAAAACAACTAAATCTCCAAGTCAAGGTTCAGCTAGCCTAAACTTTCAATTTTTTTTCATAGCTCATCTTATAAAAGGAATTTGTTCATTTTTCTAGGATCCCTAATGTTATTCTTCTCTCCTTCCAAGTTCCATAGTCTTCACCGCCCTACTCAGTGCTCAGAACGTGGTGTACAACCAGGAAGTTGTGCAGTGAATAAAATCGATTGCATACGTCATGTGTTGTATATCTGGGCAGGAATAGACTTCGTTCAGTGTCACATCTGGATGATAGATGTACTGCTCATCTGGCAGTGTCCACCCTGTGCAAATCTGTAACAATCATCAGTTGGTGGGTACATCGACAAGATTAAACTATCTCAATCCCTGAAAGCACTCTTACTCCTAGACTAGTGTGTCACAGGATAAGAACATAGAATGACTGGCTCAACGGAAAGGTGAAAGTGTAATTTTGCAGAGCAAATGAAGTATAATTATATATTATAAATGGTAAATAACATGGAAAGAAGATAATACATGAATGTATGAACCAGAAAATTATCTCTGCTTTCATTTTAAGCCATATTTTCTTTAAGCTGTTTTGGCTGGCCCAAATGACTCTTCTTTGACAGAGAGTCTATAGCAATAATCTCAGGTGTTACTATTTCTTTGTCTAGTATTATTCGATGTCCAGATTTTCTTCAGACAAAATTTATTTTAGGCATTTTTAAAGAGAATTTAAAAATAGTCAAATAAAATAGAAACAACATAGAATTTCACTAAACAAAATGATAGGAATTCAACAATGATTACTATACTGCTTATTATTGTCTTCAAACTAGTTGCTCAGATTACCAGATGTGAACATGCAAAATTGGTCAAAAAATTAAGAAGAAAAAAAAAAAGCATTGGCTGCTCCTTTCAATAGAGCAGCAGAAATAAGCAGTCCTATTATCCAAGCAATCCTGGACATGTGCATATACAGTTGTTTTCCTCTGCATTCTTTCTTTCCTCTTTTCCTTCTACCCAGTTGTTCCTTTTGAACAGTTTCTTTCCCTTTCACAAAAAGAATTTTTGTCAGCTGAATTGCTAGATCTCTGGCACTTCTAGTCTCAATCTCTCATATAGCTCAAGAACGCTCGCTTTGTTGTCAGGAAAAGTGACAGGTGAAATGTCACACAGCCCCTGTCATTCCCCAGGAAGTTAATTTCCGTGTGACACTGTCTACTCCAATCTCTTCTCAATACTTTTTCTCATTTAGTTCTCCCCTGCTTCTACCCAGCTACCCCTGGGTTCTGTGCTATTTCTTACCCATCAATTATACCCTTGCCAGTTTAGCTTTGTGATAAGTGGTTCCATACAATTTTCTTATAGCAGGAAGAATAACTTCAAATTGTGACTAAGCTAAAGAGAACCTCCCCTGAACTGAATTCCATGCCCTAGGCCATGTCATGAGTCACACAATTTAAACCTCTGGCTTCAGTGCCTCAAGGACTTCTCTTAAACCACTGTACATACTGACCTATCTAATTTACAAATCAAAATCTCTGAGTTCTTAAGAACACTAATGCCTAGATTCTGAGTAAAGGGCCTGCCCCAGGGCTGCACTACATGTCTCCAAGGAACACAGTTTAATCATGCCATGAGTGCTGAAAAGGCTTTTATACAGATTGAAAAATACTGCATCATTTCCAGGAAAATGATCATCAAGGCAGATATTTGAAAAATGGGAATGTAACAATTCTCCCCTAGCATTTTGTTTTAAACTGCTTATCTGGCTCCTTCTCCCTTCCAAGGGAACGAGACTCGGTGTGCTTGTTTTCTCCCATTATTTTCTCACAGCAATAAAAAGCCAAATGCTGACTCTAGCAGTATTTCCCCAGCTGCTACTTATAGCTACATAATTCCCACCTTTAGCAGCACTGCTGGGAGATGTGACCTGCAGTGCCCTAGAGAGTGGCAAGAAGAGTGGCATTCATTCTGCCTGTGTCATGGTGGAGTTTATATTAACTTCCTTCTAGAGAGTGGTTTTCAAACAAAATTGAATGAGCTCCTACCATTTCTATAGACTCAGAATTAGGGGAAAGAAGGGCAAAATTGGGAAAGGAAACAGGACTGGCCACTAGGCTTTCTCCTCTCTAACTAATTTCCTTGCTTCAAAACTTTGTACAATCTGGCATTAGTCACTTTGGCCATCCTTCCCATCAAAACAGGCCCAGGGAACCCACAGTGGTCTTTTCGGGCCTATCACTTCACACTTCATCTCAAAATCTGCAAGCGCAGACACAGTCATGAGCAATTAGGCTTCTCTATAGTCTCCTAAATTTCTGACTAGACCTTTTACCCACCAGAGTAAGAGTATCTTACTTACATGGAGGACTTCTTTACTAAAACGACTTAAATAATTTGTTTATAATTGAGGTCATCACTGTATTGTTGATATAAACTTATCACAGTTGTTTGAAGTAATTCCTTTAAATTATTCTAAGCATGGTGATCAGAAAATACTCTGAATTTTATGTAAGGATATATTACTTATCCTACTTTTAAAATCTATCTTCTTTGTACAGAAAACAGCATCCTATTGCTACATACTTTTATACAGGAATACAGGTAGAGCCTGATAAACTATAGAAGATTTGAATTTCTGTGAGTATTTGTATCTATGGAATATAAATATTCTTTATTCAATTGATTTAGCAGTCTTACAATTGATTACTGATTTACATTTACAGATGAGTAAGATCACTGTGTCAAACATCTTTGAAACCTTAGTGATTTGTAAACTCATTAGTTATGGCTGGCTGGCTGCAGTGGCTTTGTCTTGTGTCCTGTGTGTCCCGTTAGCCCAGCATCCAGGCTGTCTTAGCAGATCCAATTTAATTTCAGCCATTCTCTGACCAAAGGAAAAAGATCACAAAATTGTGTGGCACCGCCAGTGGTACAGAGTGCCCCTGTTCAATTGATGGCAATGCATCAATTCATGTCACAGTCCAATGGCCAAAACAAATCCCTGTTGGACATCCAAAGGAGATCCATTGCAGGGCTGCTACCTACTGAGAAGCACTGCAGGTCACAGGGCATTTGGTGGGTTGTATGATTCTTCTCACAGGAAACGGATGATTAGATGTCTACCACAAATGAATGCCACTGCAGGGCCACATTATCCCCTCAAGTCTGAAAGATCTGCTGCTTCCGTGTTCTTAGCATGTAGAAGTCTTGAGCAGACCCTGGATCCTCCCTGTCTAGGATCTACAGTAGCTTAGCACTCATCTCTGAGATTTTATAACCTGCTTGGAACTTTGCAGTATGCAGTAGGGCATAAAGACTAAAAACCTTTGGCTTACAATAACGTATGTGTGATCAAGCAAATTATAGGAAATGATTTAAATGAGACTATGTGTCTGTTTTGGAATCACTAAATCAACTTATTGCCAAACTGGCATGATTAGAAATTTAGTTTTCTAAGCACTTTATTTAAGAATTACATGAGGCAAAAGATGTTCAATAAATGCATAATTTTATTAATGATAAATTGAAATAATATACTTCTTGATTCTAAACATGCCTAAAGTACATGTTATTTAAAACATAATATATTGTCCTATAATATATTAACTTGCAGTAGGATCTGAAATAAATGTAGATCATGTATGCATTTAATAAACCCATGAGTGATATTCAATTTTCCTGAGAAACAAGGTTGAATGAAATATACAAATGTAAAGGTAGACATATACTAGCTATATTTGAAATGTAATGTGCAAGGCATAAAATTTATGGATACAGTTTTTATATATTTTAGTTATTCCAATTATAAATACTTATAGTGGGCTTTATTAAAATTCAAGTGGAGGCACTGGGGATATAACTCAGAAGTCTAAGTGCCTGCCTGGCAAGTACAAGGACCCTGGCTCAAAGCCCAGTACCACATGCTATGCTGGCCCCACCCCCAAGCACACTGAGCCAATCACTGAAACCAGTGTGATAGTGCACACCTGTATTCCCAGCACTGGGGAGGCTAAAACAGGAGGATCACTATGAGTCTGTGCTGCATAGGGAGACCCTGTACCAAAGAAATAAAAATTTTTAATTTCTTTGAAAAAACTCAAGTGGAATAAAGATTTTTATCTTTTATTTTTATTATATATATATATATATATATATATATATATATATATATATAGCCACATTATTTCTAGGCAAGATATCTACAAATCAGTATCTCTCCTATTTGAGAAGTTTCATATATAAAGTATTTTATTTATTAGTGTTAAAAGTAGTTATATGAAATCACAACTATAATAATTTTACATGCACTTTTATTTTTTGGCAGTAATCTTCTTTGTAAAGTGGAGGGAAAGAACACTACAAAAGCCAACAGTAATACTTTTATGTGGCGTATCCTGCCCAAGTGGCTGATGCTATTGTCAGAAGGTGCTAGGTCTTTAGAAGGACCTAGTAACCATTTGGCACCAGTCTGCTTTGTCTCTTCTCAGGGTAAGCATCAAATAATTTAAGAGAAAGAACTGCAAATATAAGATTCCCCTTACATAACATTATATAAGATAATAAAAATACATGGATGCTACATAACCATATTACAACTTGGAGTTGCTCATGGTTTGAGGTTTTGCAAGGGAAATAATACAATCAAACATAATTTATAATATTATTTATCGTGAACCAACAAAAGAATCATATACAAAGAAGGCAAGAAATCTGTCCACACACTAAAGACCAAAGAATCCAAATGAGAGCCTAGATTCCACAATACTGTCCTGTATGAGTCCATCTGAAGACCTGAAGCTCATAACAATGTCTCACATGAGTCCTACCGGCCTAGAGAACATGACAATGTTTCATGGAGGCCCACTTCACAGATCTGCCTTAGGAAGGCCCAAAGTTCATTGGAAAAAGCTACAAAGTTTATGCCAGCAGGATAAAGGATCCATACTTGCAGGCTGAGGAATCTGAACTAGAGCCAGAAAGCAATGCCCAAGGTAAGAACCAGAGCTCCCCCAAAATGTACCATAGCCATCCTCAGCAACAGTGAGGTCCCAAGCTCATATATTAACCTTGTTTTCTGCAATCTACCTCATTCTGGACATTTCTCTAGTTGTTATTTTTAGAGTTTCACTAAAGACAGCCTTCTGACCTATAAACAAGGGCAGTTTTATTTCTTCATGTTGATCTGTTCACTTTTATTAATTTCTTGATGTATGTGTTAGCTAGGACTTCCAGTATAATGTTGAAAGAATTAAAAGAGAATTGTGCTTCATCATAGTGGGAGATCTTCAAGCTTTTTTTCATTACATTTAAAACTCATTTTCAAGGAAAATATGTAGATTTTTATATATTACTTTATGTATTAATTTTGAACCCTGATACATTCTTTTACTGCATTTAAAATTTTTCAAGGTGTGTCTACTGAAGGATCTAAGCAGAAAATCATGCAATATGTAAATAATTGTTATTTAATGTTTTACTCTTATCATATAACGCCATTGATTCATATAAATAAAGTGGATTTTATTTCAGAAAATTGTTAGTGTTGGTTTCTTTTATTAACTTTAATAAAAATACTCTCAAGATTGCTTTGTGAGGTTTCTTGGTAGCTTTAGAGCTTATTTAAGTTTATACATAATTGTATCTCATGCTATAAATTGACATGTGTTAACATGTATTAGTAGGAAAAAAATATTTAACAATTAATATTATTATAATTGAATAGCCAAAGAAGAAGGAGAAGGATAGGTGCAGGGGATGTCTATCTTACTTCTTAGAAAAAAAAATTCCAGTGTGTAAATCAAAAATTTAACTTTATAAATGAAACCACCAAAAATGCCAAAAATTTCAACAGTAAAGCATGACTGATGTATACAGATCAATCTCTGCATGTGGTTTTCAGGTACGGACTATGTCATCTTTCATGCCTTTCCTCATGCCTCCCACTGCGTACTCCCCAGATGATTTCCTAAACCACACAAAATCCAAAAGCCAAAGAAGGGATAGAGACCCATATAAAGAGTGTAACATTTTAATTGAATTTTTTAATATGCAACACAAAATAGCACAGTCAAAACACATGAGTTAGTCTTTTTAAAAGACTATGTGCCACAAAACGTAATGGTCAAATCACACCTACAAAGGACACTATAGTTTTAGAAGAAAAAAAAAGCAAAAAATGGGCATTTTTAAACAGGTGTTCACAGAAAAGGAAATTAAATTAGTTCTTAAACATATGACTATTGTGTTCTATTTTTCTCATAGTAAGACAAATGCAAAACTCAAGTAAAATATATGTGTGTTTATTCCTATCACATGATAAATATTGAAAACATAATAGCACAATGAATTGGTGAGGGTATAGATAAACTAGAAGTGTGCTATGCTGTCAGGAGCATTACCCATAAAGTATAATTTGGTCATATCAATAAAATGTAAATTTTCACAATTAGGAAGCTATTGCAATTTAGACGTAAAATAGTCCTCCAAATTTCTGTGTGTGTGGAAGGTGACTGGGCCATGGGGTTGCCGTATGTATCAGAAGATTCTCACTGACCAGTTCTCAGCTAACGGGATTATGAGGAAGTCAGTGCTGGTCAGAAGAGAGGTCACTGGAAATGTAGTGCGCAAGCTTACACCGCCCTTCCCAGCTCCTTCTGTGACTCTGCTTCCTGGCCACCGTGATATGAGCAGATTCCCTCTGCCATACCCTTGCACAATGCCCTTCCTGTCCTGGTGCCAGCCAACTGCAGACTGAAACTCTAAAAACCACAAGCTGAAATGAACCTTCCCTACTTGAAGTGGTGAATGCCAGACATTCTGCCCCAGTAATGAAAAGCAACTGAGACAAGACTCAGCAATACCTTTATATATAAATTAATCATATAAATGTATCTGCATACATGTTAATGCCTATGGGCAAAATGTATTGATTATAATTTTACTTATAATAACAAAATAATAGAGACAGCTTAAATACTCATGACTGGAAACTGCTTCAATAAATAACATATATATACATACATACATACGTATGTATATATAGACATGTATATGTAAATAACTTATACACACCTACATGCTGGAAAACTAGACTATGAAAAGAAATGCATCAAATTTATAAAAACAATTGGAGAGGCAGGAAGATATCTCAGTGGTTTAACTGCCTGCCTGGCAAGCACAAGGACCCAGGTACTTGATCCCGGGTACTGCATGTCATGCCAGCTCTGTCCAGGCCCATCTTGCAGGCCACCAAATCCAGGTGTGATGGCGCATGCCTGTAATCCAAGTGCTGAGTAGGCTGAAACAGGAGGATCACTCCGAGCCTGAGCTGTGTAGCAATATTCTGTACCAAATACATAAATAAATTTTTATTAAAAATTGAAATGAAATTAATGGTAATACATTATTTTCAGTGAAAAAAACAGGACACAAAATATTTGGTTTTTTTATTATTTTTGTTGTTGTTGTTTTCTTTATTTATTTATTTTTATGGCCGGCTCAGCCTGCCCTGAGGGCAGGGCTGGCGCAGCATGTGGTGTCAGGGATCGAACCGCGGTCCCTGCAGCCACCCAAGCTTTTCTAAACAGGCGCTTTAGACCACTGAGCCATCCTGCCCGGCCCCAACACAAAATATTTGTATAGCAGAATACTTTTATATACACATTTTATATTATTATTATTATTATTATTATTATTATTATTGGGGGAGGTGTGTATGTGTGTGTGTGTGTGTGTGTGTGTGTGTGTGAGAGAGAGAGAGAGAGAGAGAGAGAGAGAGAGAGAGGTACCAGGGATTAAACTTGGGATCAAACCTTGTGCTTGCATACATATTTTAAATAGAACAAGTATAAATGAACACATACTAATGTATTAGAAGATATATATTACTTACATAGAAGAATGTATGAGAGACAAATGATAGTTTTGTTTATAAGAAAAAAAACAAGGGGCTAGGGAGATAGCTCCGAGGCACAAGTGCCTGCTGGGCAAGTGCAAGGTCGTGAGTTCGAACCCTGGTCCCACAAAAAAAAAAGAAAAAAAACAAAGTGGGAGATAATGCACTGCTTTTTCTTTTAAATTTTTGCTCTATATCATTCACACATATATTATCAAGAAACTACCTAGTTAAAATAAAACCCATACATTTATCTGTCAGAATATTTCCTTTATGAAGAAATGAGCCATATTTGTTATCCATAAACTCTTATTTCCAATAAATAAGTCTTAGTATTTTTCTGATGCATATTAGAGAATTAGAGGTTTTAGACAAAATGCTCCTTTCCTATTGTTTTAAAAGCAATAGAAAAGCAAACCTAATTTTAAGTGCATTATAAGAAGCTCTGAAAAGTTCACTTAATAAATCATGGGAAGATATTTAGGCTTAGATCCTCCTTTCTGGTCATATATGGGAAAATATGATCATAAATCTCCTAGCAATGGGAACAAACCTCAGTAAAGTTTCAAGTTCCTGTAGCACTCCTCACAAAATTAATATGTCTCAAATTTTACTTTTGCAGTTCAACCCCCCAGTGTTCTAATTAACTATATCATAGGTGGCTGACCTTAAAGAGTTAATGTTGCATCCAAATAAAATTTGTGTCTAAGCACAGCTTAGGCGCTGGGGAAGTAATATCTGTGAAATTTGAGTTCTTATTAAATATACCTTAAAACAATTCACCTGGGCCTTGGCCTCTGGCATCAGATCAAGTCTGACTCTGCTGTATGTTATTGAGCTTTTTGTCTCAGATCCTCGCAGTATGCTTAGCACTGGAGAGCTTCCGACTCAGCAAGAATATCATTATTGCTTTAGTGAGGAAAAATGTTTCTGTTTCTATTTAGTTCATGGTTATGATCGTCTTTTCTAATCATTTTTCTTGGAAGAGAAAAATCCTTCTGTCTCCTGCATGAAGTCATCTTCTCCCATCCCTGACCAAATCTATTTTTTTTTTTTTTTTTTTTTTTTTTTTTTTTTTTGGTGGGACCAGGGTTCGAACTCACGACCTTGCACTTGCCCAGCAGGCACTTGTGCCTCGGAGCTATCTCCCCAGCCCTTCCTGACCAAATCTATTAATTTTTTCCCAGCTCATATTTTCTCTGCCACATAAATAGCATCTGTCCAATTTTGAACTGCTGCATTGCCAGCACATTTGCAGGAGAACCAAGCCTTCCATGGCGAATGAAGTGATCCAATCACAGTTTCAATAATCTCAAAAAATATAATAGATCCACTGGGTCCATAGTATCTACGGGGAGGATCATTAAGGCTGACTACAGTGAACAGGTCTGATCAGCTTGGCAAGAGACAGTTGTCAGAGCTGAAGGTTCTGACTTTATGTCACCTCAGAGACAACTCCGTTCTGATGCATCCTTGCTGACTGAGCCGTCCTTTGCGGACTCTGAGATGCACGTTTCATCCTCTGAGTGGGTTTCAGAGTGGACATCCTGTTACTGATGTGGTTGTAATTAGTCTAATGAACCTTGATGAGGCTATAGCTGAAGCAGTTTTTAAGCTCATGCACAGTTCCTCTCAAAATAAAGCATGTGTGTTAATGAGCATGTAATGCTTATGTAATTTACCATAGAAAACACATTTGTTAAAAATTTTACTTAGACGGACTGGCAAGACAAACTCAGCAGTCTAAAGTGCCTGCTTAGGCAAGCTTAGGCAAATGCATGGACCAGTGCCTCCAGGGTGGGCTGAGACAGCCTCAAAAAAGGGGGGGAGGAGTTTTACTTAAAAATGCATTTCAATTTAAGCAAAAAAAAATCATGACAAGAATTATACATACTAACATATCTTAATCCTTCCCTAACATATGTGCATTTTCTTTTAGGAATTCCATACGCAGAGTAAATGGTAATTAAAATGTGCAGGATGACAAAATGGAGCAAACAGTGCTTGTACCACCAGGACCTGACAGCTTCAACTTCTTCACCAGAGAATCTCTTGCGGCTATTGAAAGGCGCATTGCAGAAGAAAAGGCTAAGAATCCTAAACCAGACAAAAAAGATGACGATGAAAATGGCCCAAAGCCCAACAGTGACTTGGAAGCTGGAAAGAACCTTCCATTTATTTATGGAGACATTCCTCCAGAGATGGTGTCAGAGCCCCTGGAGGACCTGGATCCATATTATATCAATAAAAAAGTGAGTGTTTATTGCGCATATTTTGTTTGTAATTGCCTACTGCATATGTGGTATTGTGGTAGTACCATTGCTCTCTGAATTAGCCTAACATATAAAGTATCCATCTGTTTATGGAATGAGAAACATTTTGGGATGTTTTATGCATATACCTCACAGTAAATTAATCATAACACATGGAGCTGTTCCAAATACATCATGTTTGATATCCAAAAAATAAGTGTTAAGTATTGCAGCTAAATTAATTAAGCAATTCTCCCCAGAGATTATATTTATTGTACAACTTTATGTACTTTTTGGACCTGGAAATCTTGAAATTATCTTCTATTTCACATCTCAGATAATATCAATATTAATTTTTATGGAAGAAAAATGGATATTGTAAGGTTCTCCAATTTCTTTATAATGCTATAAATAAATTTCCTAAAGAAACATTTTCCTACAAAAAATGTATAAACTATGATTTTATGATCAATTTAATCTTTGGGTGGAAATATTCTGATGTTTCATCTTTTGGGAGAAATGCATCGCTGTTGGTAAAAATTAACAACAATGTAACATGCTAAAGTGCTTATAAATATTATTTAATGACATGCATTTTCTATACATGTGCTTGAAATGAGGACTTTTTTATGAAGCACCCAATCTTTATTATCTCCACTATTCCAAGAAATCAAACAGAACACAGGAAAAGATAAAACGTTTATTGTAGTAATAGTAATTAAATATATAACTTCAATAAATTTTTTTAAAGAATTTTTTATTTTATTTATTTTTTTCTTGTTTCAGAACCTTTGTCTGTTTATTCACTCATTTTTATGGCCGGCTCAGCCCATCCTGAGGGCAGGGTTGGCGCAGCATGTGGTGCCAGGGATCGAACCACGGTCCCTGAAGCTGCCCAAGCTTTCCCAAGCAGGCGCTTTAGACCACTGAGCCATCCCGCTGGGTCCCTAACTTCAATAAATTTTTAATATTTTACCTTATTCACCAGATACAATACATTTAGTTGGAAGAATAGAAAAAGGTGTTATAATTAAGCCAATACAAGTTTTAGTAGGGCATGGGCCTCAAATCCCCCATAAATCTTTTCAGAAATGTTATTGATACCCCAGTTCTGTATGTAGCATGTCCTTGTGTAATGTATGCAGAAGTTCAGCAATTTTTTCTGAAGATTTAAGAATTTTGAAATTTCTTATGATTGACTACTATAAATTCTGAGGCAAAGGCCTCGTCAGAAAGATGTGTAGCCTTATGTTTACATGTTGTTATTTCTTTCACTTTTCAGAATACGAGTTTAAGTGTTGCACAATTTCCCTTTCCCTTTATTAAAACTGGTTTTCCCAACCTACAGTACAAAATCAAAAGACAAAGAAATATTTTCCATGGATATCATTTTTTTTATTTGACTAAGTCGGTTAAAGAGATTATCTTATAACTGTCATTTACACTAGGACAAAATTTGTCATTAAATCAATCCTTGAAAATTACTTAATATGACAGTTGAAAAAAAGCAAAGTTCAAAGTAAGCAAACTCCGAGAGTTTTATTTGTATATAAGGAACGTGAAAGTGCATTCCTGCAATCTCAGCCCTCTGGGAGGCTGGGGAAAGAGGCTCACAAGTTCCAGCCTAGCATGAAAAACTTAACAACTTAGATCATACTTCAGATTTTTAAAAATTATGTTTGAAGGGTTGAGGATGTAGCTTTAAGGCAAATTATCTTGATTCACTCCCCAGTAACACAAAAAATAATTCTTAAAAACTTATTTAAAAATATTTTGTTATTGAAATAAAGACTCAGTTATGTTCAATGCATAAATTTATTCTGGCCATACTGTATGTTCCTTAATTCACAGCCATTAGGCATATCCAGTCAGCTCAGATGCTGCTCATACTGAGGTTTAGTGGGCTCAGACCTCCTGCCCCATCCTCTGCTAGCAACCACCATCTAAAGGTTATTACATTCTCCCAACGTCAATGCCTTCATCAAGCGGGGGTGAAATCTAGCGCTTTTAGCTCCTATTTTGTGCCCTTAATGATAAAATGCTCTGAGCAAAACCAAACCAATACATGTCGACAAGTATAGAATTCTTCCTGTGGGAACCAGACCATCCAATCAATCTTTTCTGTTAAATTAAAGAGCTTTCAAAATGATAAAAGCTAACGTCTTCAGGGGAAGTTTCTCAAAAACATTGCCCATGATTGGTTTAATGAATTACATGTAACAGAGGATAAAAAGCAGATAGAAGCAAAATTATGCAAACTTTTAAAAACAAAAAGTGTTCTTTTATCAAACTAAGAATCAATGAAATAAATTTTGTTAGGCTTTTATTTGAACTTGCCTTTGACATCATCCATCCTTATCTTCAAACGCACATTGTGTGAGAAAGGAAAAGCATTCTGACATTTTAGTATAGAACCAGGTTGTGCAAGGAGAACAACCTGATAAGAAAAATATTCTTATCAGGAAGAAGTTTTCTCATAGAGCTGACATTAGGCAAATCCTTAAATGTTAGTGGTTTAGCAGCATGCAGGTAAAGCTTTCTGCAAGGCTAAAATACCAAATACCAAAATGCAGCACTGTAGAACAAATTTCCTCTCCTACCACTTTTGTTTTCAAACTTTCCCTGTTACCAGTATGCTGTTTTATATTCTTAAATTTTCATTTGTAATTGGATTATTTTGAAAATAATCATCATAAATTCTCAATAACTTTTCTATACTTAAGGTTGGAGATGTTTTAAAGAATCCCCACTTTTTAAAACTTTTTTTAGTATTTAATGACTACATTTTATTTTAATGATGAATATTTCACATTGGTAAAGCAGTCTTCATTTAAATGATTCAAAGCATTAATGGTGCGAATATTAACAGGAAAATTCTATTCAGGACAAGATTGCACATTATTTCTGACATCCGTAGTATGGACTTTTTGTATAAAGTGAGTTGTTAAATGTAAACAACATCCAGTTAAAATAATGACTTCCTTAAGGATGAACTACAGCACAATAATGTATCTCTTCTAACAATGTATAAAGCATCTAGCTTCTCTCTTAATAATATACAAAACTAAAAAAATAAAACAAAGTAACTACTTTAACCTTTTTTGTGTAGCTATAGCACAGTATCTGAGATCAAGAAATTTATACTGGGCATACATTTATTGACTCACAGTTCTAAAGGTTGATAAGGCCAAGACTGAGTGACTGGTAGCAGGGCACAGCTTTCTGTGATCATTTGTATGGTGAAAGGCAAAGAGTCATGAAAGAGCAAGAGAGGCCAGAAAACACCCTTCATTGGGGCATCAATTTCACTCACGAAGGAAATCTAAGGACTAGCCTAATCCCCTGTTGCCGTCTCCACCTCTAACAGTGTAGTAATGCCAATCAAAATTGAAAGGGAGTTTTGCAAGGGACAAACATTCAAGCATTTTCATGGATCATAAAATCGGTTTCATAATCCATTCTGGGGGGGGAGGGGTGTTTGTAAGAATGAGTTCTTACTGGAGAAAGGGCAGCTAAACTCCAGGACAACTGGGAAGTTGGGCACACTAAAGCCATTTCTCCCATACAGCAAAACGCAGAAGGCTGGCGAAAAAGTCACTTTTGATATACACGTAATTTACATAGCTCCAGTATCCCAAGAGTAAGCAAAAATGCAGTTTGCAAAGAAAATACATTTCTTTGGGCCACCAAGATGGCTCAGTGGTCTAAAGCTCCTGCGGAGGAAACTTAAGGCAAGCGCTGTGACCGCTCCTTGATCCCTGGCACCACATGCTGTACACCCCCACCCCAGGGCTGGCTGAGCCAGCCATAACACAAACAAATACATGAAGTTTAAGAGAAATAAATTTTAAAAATCTTTTAAAAAAGAAAATGCATTTCTGAAGTTGATGTGTTCCTAGTCCCTTCTCCAGAGAAACTTCAGAGGGATTCATTCATTCCCATTCATTCCGATGGACACTCAGGAGCTAAAGCTATTTTTAAGTCTCCTTTTCCATAGGTACAGCTCGGAGATTCAGCTCTGTGGTTTTTATTTCTTCTTTTTTAATTTTTATTTTTATTACATTTAATAAAAATAACAATGTGACAGTTTCAAAACACATTGGTAGTACATTTCCAAAATTTGATACAATGCATATTGTTGTCCTATTAGTTATACAGAGCACAGTATGTTATAATTTTTCTAATCATTATTGGTACAAATTTTTTTTTCTTATTGAACTAAGAGAAAGTAGTTGTACGCATAATCCAATGTTCGATCATCACAGTGGGTTATTGGTAAAACTGGAAATGTTGGAAGCTGTTATACTGTCTCTCAAGTAAATGGTTGATTTATAAGAAAACAAAAAAGGATATTAAATGCGAGGAAGAAACTAGCAAAAATGCCATAGGATTGACCGGCTACAATTTTGTATAAACTTAGATTTCTAAATGTGTAAAAATGTATAACTGTTTTTATCACATTCTATAGAGATTTATTAGAATATCAGTGATTGATAGAAAATATCAAGTAAGTCTAAGATGTTTGGTAGTCAGAAAGTCAGTGATCTTATGCTCAAGTACCTATATTATAGAGTAATACTATCACTAAGCTTTTCTTCTGGAGAACTAAGAATATAAGTTTACAGACCAAAATTGTAGAAAAAGAAGGGCTACAAGGATACTTAATATGTTGGCCCTAGCCCTTCAAACTCACTGAGAACTCAGGACAGCGAGAACCTGTACTCTAAGTCAGTAGTTTCCCAAAGTTTCTGTTCAAGGAAATTAAGGGGCTGCAGAGGAAAGGGATTGAAGATGCATAGTGTGCCTAAGAAGACTCACCTAGAGAGAAAACATTCTTCTCAGCCTTTCACAGAGAGCAAACTGGACAAGCAATGGCTGTGATTCATCCAGATGGCTGACACCGACATCGGTTCTACAAAGCGCTGTACATAGTTACAAAGTAAATCCTGAGGGAATTTGGCAGAACTTGTTTCTTAGTTACTCTTCTCTTGTTGCTGGGACAAATACCCAACACTCAAAATGAAGGAAGGAAAGGTTTATTAGCTCACAGTTACTGGAGGTTTCAGTCCATATTCAGCTGGCCCAAAGCTGAGTGGAACAAGGCAGAGAGCATCCAGTTCATGGTGGCGGAACAGCAACAATTGCAACAGAGAAAACCGACAAACCAGGGGAACAGAGAGCAACAGTGCTAGTCTGTCTCTCTGTCTCTCTTTAAATTACATCAGGCTCTCTGCCTTAGCCTATCTGCCTCAGGCCACACCTATAATTCCCAGAAGTACTCAGACCAATACTCTCATCAATATTAAAACACATAATCCCAGTGACTCACAGTCAAGTCTCAATCTATAGGAGTCCCAGCCCCATAATTTCCTGAGGCTTGAGGGGAACAACTAGACATAAACCATAACACCTTGGGAGATAGAAAAGTTACATGTTTTGTATACAGGTCTTACTTAAACTTTCCCTCAACCACTGAGCAGAAAAATTTAACCACAAGGCATAAAATGGAAAGCTAGATTAAAATGAAAAGCTGTAAAAGGCTTAAATCAACAGCTTCCAACATTGCCAGTTTTACCAATAACCCACTGCAATATGGCTTGTATTTTTAGGTGAGTTCTTACTGCAGAAAGGCCACCTAAGCTCCAGGACCTCTGGGAAGCCAGGCACTCCGAAGCCTTTTCTCCAATACAGGAAAACACAGAACTCTGGCTAAAAACTCACTTTTGAAAGTGACGTAATTCACAGAGCCCCAGTATCTTAAGACCGGCAACGTATGCAGTTTGCTAAGGAAACACATTTCTGAAGTGTGTGTGTTTCCAGCTTTTGTACAGAGAAATTGTAGAGGGATTTATTCTTTCCCATTTATTCCTGTGAGCACTCAGGAGTTAAAGCTAGTTGTAGTCTCCCATTCCCTAGGAAGAGCTCAGAGATTCACCTCTGTGATGTGTGTTTTCTTTTTCTTTTTCTTTTTTAAATTGCATTTAATAAGAAATAACAGTGAGGGAGTTTCAAAACACGTTAGTAATACATTTCCACTAATTGATACAGTGCATATTGTTGTCTCCCTAGTAGTTATAGAGAGCACAGGGTGTAGACATGACAATTTTCCTAATCATTATTGGTACAAAAAATATTTCTTCTCATTGAACTCAGAGAAAGTAGTTGTATACGTAATCCAATGTTCCATAATTGCAGTGGGTTATTGGCAAAACTAGCAATGATAGAAGCTGTTGATTTAAGCCTTTTGCAGCTTAGCATAGTAATCTAGCTTTACATTTTATGCCTTGTGATTAAACTTTTCTGATAGGTGGTTAATAACAAGTTAAAGCAAGACCTGTATAACAAAACATGGAACTTTTGTATCTCCCAAGGTCAGTGAAATTCCCTCAGGGTTTACTTTAAAACCACGTACACTGCTTTGTAGAGCTGTTGTCAGTGTCAGCCATCTGGATGAATAACGGCCATTGTTTGACTAACTTGCTCTCTGTGAAAGCCTGAGAGAATGTTTGCTCTCTAGGTGACTCTCCTTAGGTACATTTTATATCTTCCATTCCTTTCCTCTGCAGCCCCACATCTCCTGGAACAGAAAATTTGGGAAACCACTGAGTTATAGGCTGTTATAGCACAGGTTCTCTTATGTCTGCCTTATCTTTGCTTCCCAGGATTGTCTTTGCTATTCTAGGTCTTCTCTGGTTCCAAATAAATTTTAGCAATGACTGCTTCAGTTCTGTGAGATATGTTGATGCTATTTTGATATGGATTGCATTAAATCTGTATAACAATTTAGGGAGTATGGCCATCTTCACAATGTTGGTTATTCCTATCCACGAACAGGAAATATCTTTCCATTTTCTGAAATTCTCTAGATTTATATTTTCAGAGTGTTGTAGTTTTCATGAATAGATCTTTTACTTCTTTAGTTAGATTAATTCCTAAATATTTCATTTTCTGCAGTGCTATTGTAAAAGGAGTGTTTGTCTAATTTCTCTCTCAATGTGCTTATTATCTGTGGAGAGCAATACTATTGACTTTTGGGTATTGACTTTGTATTCTTTGTATCCTTTATATGTGCTACTGAACTTATGTATTTATTCTAGTAGCTTCTTGGTGGAGTTTTTTGAATCTTCCAAGTAGAGTATCATGTAATCTGCAAATAATGGTAGTTTAACTTCTTTTTACTTATTCTTACTCATTTTATTTCTCTCTTGTCTAATGGCTCTACTAATGATTCCAGAATTATATTGAATAGGAGTGGTGATAGAAGACTTCCTTGTCTTGTACCAGATCTGAGAGTAAAAGACTTCATTTTTTAACCGGTTAATTTTCATTGAAAAGTTTAAGGCATATTGGGATTATGTATTCTGCAAATTTCTTGTAGAATTCAGAAGTGAATCCATCAGGACCTGGGCATTTATTTGTTGGTAGTTTTTTATTGCATTTTGTATTTCATTGGCTGTTATTGTGTTATTGAGCGTTCTTATATCTTCTTCAATTAGTGTTAGTAAATTGTACCTTTCTAGGAATCTGTCCATCTCATCTGTATCTTCAATTCTGTCATTTTTTTTTAATGGCCGGCTCAGCCTGCCCTGGGGACAGGGCTGGCACAGCATGTGGTGCTGGGGGTTGAACTGCAGTCCCTGCCACCACCTAAGCTTTCCTAAGCAGGCGCTTTAGACCACTGAGCCATCCCACTGGCCCTATATCTTCAATTCTGAGACTTAAAGGTCTGAAAGCAGCTGTTAACAATCTTCTGAATCTTCACTGGGTCTGTGGCAATTTTGCCCTTTTCATTCCTTATTGCTTAAATGTGAGTTTTTTCTTTCCTCTTTTGATGAGGTTATCTAGGGGCTTATCAGTTTTATTTAATCTACCAAAGAACCTGCTTTTTGATTCGTGAATTCATTGTATTTTCTTTTTCTTGATTGAATTAATTTCTGCTCTAATCCTTATCATTTCCTCCCATCTTTGGGCCTTGGGTTTGGTTTGCTCTTCCTTTTCTAGACAATTAAGGTGCAGCATTAGAATATTTATTTGTTCCCATTCTGTTTTCTTAACGTATGAGTTCATGGCTATAAATTTCCCTCTAAGAACTGCTTTCACTGCATCTCATAAATTCCGATAAGTTATGCTTGAGTATTCATTAAACTGCAGATATTGTTTAATTTCCTCTGTAATTCATTGGCTGTTGAGGAGGTTGCTGTTTAATTTCCATGTATTTCTAGGGGTTTTGTGGTTTGTTTTTTTCATTTCCAGTTTCATTGCACTGTCGTCAGACAATATGCATGGGATAATTTCTTTTCTTGCATATACTTAGGCATGACCGATGCACTAGTATGTGGTTTATTTTAGAAAATGTCCCATGTGCAGCTGAAAACATGTATATTAGCAAGTGGTTGGGTGGATCACTCTGTATATGTCCACTGAGTCCATTTGCTCCAAGTTCTTCTTCTGAATTTTTCTCCTAACCAATATGTAGTGGCCTTCTTTATTTCATTTGATCAATCTTGATTTGAAGTGAAGACTGTCTACAAACAGAATTGCTACTCCTACATTTTCTGATTGTTTTCCATCCTTTGACTCTCAGCCTATGAATTTCTTTATGAGTTAAGCATATTTCTAATAAACAACATATTGTTGAATTTTGCCTTCTAATCTGCTGTGCCAGTCTATTTATCTTAATTGGAGAATTAAGTCCTGTAACATTGGATGGTTATAATTGAAATATATTGACTTATGACTGACACATTACTTACCTGCTATTGTTTACCAATTTTTCTCTTGTGTAGAATTGGTTGCCCTATTTTTTTGGGGGGGGGGGTTGTTTCCATTCTTATTCATGGAATTTGGGTCATTTTGCTCTCTCTAAAATATCTTTTAGTAGTCTGTGTAGGGTTGTCTTTGACATCATCAAATTCTTTAGTTGCTCTTTGTTATGGAAGTGTTTCAATTCTCCCTCATACTTGAAATAGAACTTTTGCAGATTATAGCATTCTGGGCTGGAATTTATTTTCATGAAGGATTTGAAGTACTCTTCTCCATGCTCTTCTTGACTTCATGGTTTGTGAAGAGAAATCTGCCATTATTCTGATGGGTTTTCCTTTAAATGTGATCTGTTTCTTTTCTATAATGGCTTTTAGTATGTTGTTCTTCGGCTGAATTTCTTGGATCTTGACTATTATATTTCTGGGTGTGTTTTTAGTAGGGTTGATGTTATATGGAGTTCTGTATACTTCAATTAGCAAATCCCAGGTTGTTTTCTCATATTTGGAAAGCTTTCTGCTATTAGTTCTGCCCATATTCTTTTTATGTCATTTATATTGACTCTTTCTTTCTCGTTGATGCCTATTAGTCTCACGTTGTTCATCTTTGCATTGTCTTGCAGATGTTGAATTATTTTTTCTGCCCCCTAGTTGTTTCTAAGAGATCCTTTGTTGCCTTTGCACCAGTGTGACTTGCCTTCAAGATCTGAAACTCTATTCTCACTTTCGTTCATATAGTATTGCCAGCTTGTGATTGAGATTTTATTTTCCTGTATATCTTTTTGAAACTGCTTCATGTGCTCTATTTCTTTCCTATATTGCTCATTCAAGGATTCTTTCATTTTTTCTATTCTCCTCTATTTTTTCTCAATGTCTTCCTTAGAAGCATTTATTAATTGTTTCATTATAGTCACTCTTTTTTTATTTCAGAGATTATTTCTGTTCTGATTTCCTCTCAACCTTTCTGCACTTGTTCCTTTATTTCAGACCCTAACAATCCAGAGCCTTCCTTTTTCACTTCAGAGATTATTTCTGATCTGATTTCCTCTATACTTTTCTACAGTTGTTGTTTTACTTCAGATGCTATTCTTTTCATAGTTTTCTTTTTTTTTCACTTCAGAAGTCATTTCTGATCTGATTTGCTCTATACCTTTCTGCATTTGTTTCTTTACTTGAAATGCTATTGATTCAGAGATTTCAGCTGTGTGATTCTCATTTTCTCCTATGCTTGTGTCTGCTGCATTTTTTCTGGGTGGGCTTGAGTCTGAGATTACATCTTGCTCCTTCTCTTTGTCATTTAGTATAGCACTGTCCTCTGATCTTTGGTGTAAAATTTGGTGCTGTTATGCCCTTAGTACCTACTGAAATTCTTCCTCAAGTTAGATTATATGGTTAAGGCAGTTATAGTTTTGTATTTACAGACCTACAATTAGGAACACTGACAATAGGTAGTGATGATTAGTATTTGACAAACTTTTATAACTAATTGGTTTATATTTTAGACAGTAAATGTAACCATGTCTATGTATCTAAGCAGATATTAAATTGGAAATTTGTACTTAATTACTTCCTCTAAATTAATCAAGGTACATCTCCCCCTGATGTGCCTTGGATCTTCCAGGCAGATTACTTCACCCAGTTACCTACTGCCTCCTTTGTGGATCAAAAGAAAACACTCATAGATCTGGGTCTAGCAAAGTGTCTCAGCTTCCTAGGTCTAGTACCCACTTTGAACTTGTCCAGACATACCTAGCTGGGTCTGGCTGCTGTGCTCAGCTTTTTGCTGCTGCAGCCTGTGGAAGTCCACCCACTGTGCTCCTCTGGCAAGATGTTCACCTCCTGGATTTTGTGGGTCTGGCCCCCAGTCTCTCTGATGGGAGTTTTGCTGCAGGGTTCTACAGGAGGTGTTGTACCTGGGGTCTGGACGGGGGAGTTCTTGTCACAGTGAGGAGGCAAAAGTTCCCACATACACTGTGGGTCTGGGTTCTGGATTGGGGAGTTTTGGTTATGGAGAACAGGCAAAAAAAAAAAATCCTACACATTCTGGCCCTGGGGTCTGGATGGGAAAGGATACGTAACATGAGCATGTGCTGAAGGGCCCACAAACACGCCAGGCCTGGGGTCTGGATGGGGAAATTCTGGTCTTAGCAAGCAGGCAAAAGTTCCCACACATGCCCTTAGATGGTTTAACCCTTCAGAAGGCCAAGTTAGGTACAAAGGAGAAGAAAAAAGATAAAATGGCTTTCCTGATATAATCATAGAATGTTCCCTATGACATTTGCTCTGGTCAAGTGGTCTTCACGTCATGATTCTGAGTGGGATTTCTTTTTGTTTGTTTATTTACTCTAGGCCACAACAGGCCCCTTTTAGCTTGTGAATACACCTTTATTTTTCCTTACAGTACTTTTTTCACAGCTTTCTTTTCATACCTTGAGTTGATGTTGTATCACTGGCTATGCATGCAAATTCTTCACCTACGCCTTGTTACAGAACATTTCTCCTTTCTCATGTTCTCAAAATTTCAGATGACTCATTAGTACCATGGGAAGAAATATTCCTTTGACAATGTGGCAGTTTACTGGAAATAGAATGAGGTATTTTAGATCTGTGGCAAAAATGGATGTGCATTAATTATGGAATGTAGATATGTACTCATCTAAAAACTGCACTTTGTCCTTGATTGTCTCATGGGCAATTAAAAAACAAGCATTTTCTTCTATCATCTGCCCTAAGAAAATGTGCTTTCCTCTGCCTCAAGGCTACATGAGAAATCCTTCTTGAGGGTCTTCAAGTTGAAGTTCATGCCTGGGTTCTCATTGCTACATAAGCTTTAGTTTTATATTAGGATAGAGGTTTATTTGTTACATTTTTAATAGTTTCATATGAAGATTTTTCGTACAAATGTATTTAACAAAAAATCATGAAGTAGATATTTAATAATTAAAAGCTTATGAGTGCATGAACTGTCACATGGATAGTCCCTAATTGACAACTGTTCTTTGCATTCAGTTTTTATAGA
Source organism: Myocastor coypus (assembly GCA_004027025.1). Lineage (NCBI taxonomy): Eukaryota > Metazoa > Chordata > Mammalia > Rodentia > Myocastoridae > Myocastor > Myocastor coypus. The sequence goes on along the minus strand of PVJA010008598.1, from coordinate 6,465 downwards.
ACAACCAGTCATCAAGGCTCTCTCTGACATCCAGAACACTGTAGAGGACTTCCAATCCTTTCTTTCCTCATTCGTTAGTTTTTCTTTATGCTGCTTCCTTCTTTGTCCACCTCTGAAACAATCTCAAGGTGTTCTTATTGGTAAAGAAAATGTAGTCAGCGTTTACTGGATAACAGTTATATTAGTACATGGCCTTTCCAGTGAAAGTGAACAAAACCTAACTGAAACTACTTTCACAGGGAAAGAGAAAGAGGGACATAGGCAGAGAGAAGGAGGAAGGGCTAGAGGGAGAAAGGGAAGCAAAGATGGAGAACAAGAGAGAGGAAAAGAAGGTGGAACATGGATGTCTTCATTCTAGTTTTAATATCAAAAAAATCCATACCTAAAGCCACATCATCAGGACAGTCTTTTTCCCCTTTGGCTCTGTTTTTACTTGTGCTCGCATAATTTATAGGCAGGCCCTCCCACAAGATGCTATAAATAGCCACCAGTAGAACTAAGCTAACATGCTATGGCCTAGTACCTGGAGGGACGGGAGCAACTATATGTTATCTTGAAAAGCTCTATAAAAAGTCCTAGAATTATCTCTGATTAAGTCATGGGGTCTTCTCTGAGTCAACATCAGTGGCCAAAGATGTGATGATCTGTTAGGCCAAGTTAGGGTTACATGGTGACGAGGGCTGGGTGAGTTCTACCGAACACACAAGGGAAGACAGTGAAGCAGAAACTTTTTTTAGACTCATGGGAATGGGAGCTGGGGAGATGTCTCCGAGGCACAAGTGCCTGCTGGGCAAGTGCAAGGTCGTGAGTTTGAACCCCGGTCCCACAAAAAAAAAAAAAAAAGAATCATGGGAATGGTGACTGTTGAAGCAGGGAAGTTATCCTACTTTGGAAAAAAATAAGTTATATACTGTATGTATCAGGACATTTAAAGTTATTTTAAGTCCATATGTCCTTCCAAATAACTTTTGTTTTTGTGTACAAATAATGAAACTAAAGATAAATAATTTGCCTAAGACCTTATAGCTACTAAGTGAGATACTAGCTGAAAGCCAGAACTTGGAGTTTCTGTGGTTCATAGCCATGCTGCTTTGGGTTTGTAATTGTAGCTCTGGTTAGAGCACTGGAAAGAAAAATCAGAAATGGGCTGTAAATAAACCCATAGCTTCTTATCCTCCTCCCCCCACTGCTGCCATTTGACAGGACTTGAGTTTGATCACCGTGGCTGGCACTGCTTCCCAAATCCCCTACCTCTATAGAAATTAAAATCTACCAAATGATATCTTTTTTTTCAAAGAGCACCAATGGGACACTTAGAATACCTCTGTAAGGAAATGGCTGAAGCGGAGAGGGGTCTTCCAGGAAATAAAGTAACATAAGAAGTCATATAATGGATCTGTCCTGTAATCCTCAAACATAGGCTATAATGAGGTTAAAGGGCACATTGTAGTATACCTCGGGGATTTGATGTTTATTTTCAAGCAAAATGAATTCTCAAGAAGGTTTTGGCTACAGAAGAACATGGTACACTCCACATTGTCAAGAAGAACACAAACACAATAAACTAATTGAGAAAAAAAAAAAAAAAAAGTAAATTGAGAATCTTCACAGAACCTGAGGCTAAGGCTGAGACAATGAAGTTGGGGGATAAGGAGTGGAATCACAACAGGATTTTGAGGTATAAAGAAAAATGTTTCTTGGTGTGCAGATTAACAGAAACACATTTTTAATATAATAACTATCATATTTATGTGACCACTTAAAATTTGCTAAGTTCATGGACATATTTTATTTTGCTTTATCTCTCTCTCTTTCTGGTTTTATTTTGTTTATTTGAGTTTTTGTTTGTTTGTTTGTTGTGTGTGTGTGTGTGTGTGTGTGTGTGTGTGTGTGTGTGTGTGTTTACAGAAAGGACTACAGGGTATTCAGGGTCTCACTGTTAAATCAGACTTGTAATGATCTGACTGTTTACAGCCTCCTAAGAGCTGGGATTACTGGCACATGCCACCACGCCCAGTCTCAATTGCCCTCTCAGTGTACCCCTTGGGTGGAGTACGTCACGGCAGGCCTGGGGATTGAACCCCTGGCCCAATCTGCTGAGGTATTTGGCCATCTCTGCTCTTGCTTCTCACAGAAATTTTATCAACAAATTGGGACCCCAAGAAACATTAACCAAGCACATAAAGGTGGACTAACCATGATTTATATCAATACTGCAAGTCTGAAAATTTTAATTCTGCCCTGTTTTTTCACTTCATTTGTGGTTGCTAATTTCTCTACTGGGTAGAAAAAAATGTCCAGCTGGGTAGGGAGATAACTCTGTGGCTTAAGCACTTTACTGGTAAGCTCAAGAGTCCAGGTTTAATCCCCAGTACCCTATCCCATGCCAGCCCTGAAACCCAGAGCACATTGTGCTGGCCGCCAAAAACAGGCATGATGACACACACCTGTAATCCCAGCACTGGGGAGGCTGAGACAGGAGGATCACTATGAGTCTGAGGTACATAGAGAGTCCCTGTACCAAACAAACAAACAAACAAACAAATAAATAAATTTTATTCCAGTATTCACATATGGGGATTTTTTTTTTCTTTTCCAGAACTGGGGATTGAACTCAAGCCTTTGCACTTGCCGTGGAAGTGCTTATTCTACTGAGCTATCTCCCTGGCCCCAAAATAAATAATTTTTTTAAAAAGGAAAAGATAAAAGCATCCTGGCTGGGGAGATAGCTCAGTAAAATAGGCACTTGCCTGGCAAGTGCAAGGTCCTGCCTTCAATCCCTGGTACCACAAATAAATAAATAAATTTTTTTTTAAATAAATAAATAATGAAAGAAAGAAGCACCCACATCCCTGGTTGATTAAACTCTAGCAAGGCACCCACTGTGGGGTTATTTGTCTACCAGCTTACCTAGCTAATGAGACAAGCAATTTTACAGACTTCGAGCTCCAGATTCTGGTCTTTTTTTTTTTTTTTTTTTAAATACCTTTTAAAATTACTTTTAAAAGGATGTAACAATGTATAACAACATGACAGTTTCAAAACACGTTAGTCATCCATTTCAACATTTGATACAATGCATCTTGTTTTCACCCTATTAGTTATACAGAACACAGGGTGTAGATGTTATAATTTTTCAAATCATTATTGGTACAACCAAATTTCTTCGCACTGAACTAAGAGAAAGTAGTTGTATACATAGACATAACCCAATGTTGGATAATCGCAGTGGGTTATTCTGCTTTTTATGAGACTGTATGATATTTTTTAAAACATTGCCTGTGACCCACTGAGCCCACTGACCTGTTTTGTTGGGCTTATACTACATTGTCTAAAACTTTTAATGATTTTCCACCACTTATAAGTTAGTAGGTCACATACAAATCACCCATACTTGGCATTTCTCTTGTGATCTTCAACCTGACTTTGATGACTTGCCTGTCAAAAATTGGCAGTGACCTACAGCCACACAGCCTCCGTGGGACTTCTAATTTGTAATGTGTGGCTTAGAGTCCACATCTCAAATCAGATGATGCTAGATCTGAAAGTTGCATGGGCCACAAATCAGCAAATGTCAGAGGTTAAAATTGACTCTCCCTGGGCCAAGGGAGAAAACTGAATGAGACTACGAGGGGAAAATGAAGAAATATCACATGCTCACCTCAAAATAAGAGAAGTTACACGGAAACATTTATTCCCTGGTGAACTAGAAGATGAGAAAAATAAGCTGAAGACACAGCTTGTAACAAACGCACAGGAAAGTAGTTATGTATGGCCCCTGCTAGGCTATAATACCCAATACTCTCAAGTTAAAGGGAGAGAGGTATAATTTGGCTGGAGATTTTCAGTCTATAAACAGTAGGCTCCAAGACAGAAACAGCATGGTGGACAAATATGATTAAACAAAGATACTTAGTTCATGAGCGCTTAGAGATGGAAAAACATGGGTCCTATGCATGGACAGCAGTCACCCTCTCAGCACGCCCTGGGGGCAGGGCTGGCATAGCATGTGGTGCCAGGAATTGAACCCTGGTACCTGAGCTCTGCCTAAGCAGGTGCTTTAATACTCTGAGCTATCTCACTGCCCCCCTTTTTTTTCTTGTTTTAAACAGTATCAGAGATCCAACCCAAACCCTTCCTTGCAAATGTGAGGTAAGTGTTCTACCAGAGAGCTACAACCCAGATGTGCCGCATTTTAAGCCCTCAGCAGCCAAGTATTGACTATAGCCTACTGTAGTGAATGACACCAAATAGCCTTCATGAGCTGTTCAGCTACAAAAGTGATTACACGCCTGTAATCCCAGTGCTTGGGAAGCTGAAAACAGGAGGATCTCTATGAGTCTGGTCTCTGTAGTAAGACCCTATAAACTCTGTACTAATTACATTAAAAAAAAAAAAAAAAAAAAAAAGGAGCACAGACATTCAACTATTTACTTGAAGGACTGTAGTCTCTAGATTGAAGTAATGGTTAAGATAATAGCTATTTATTTATAGAAGTCAACTCCAAAATCATGATTTACTAAACTCTGCTGACATACATATGGCAAGTCTAGATTTGGGACATCTAAAATTCAGTATAAAAAAATGGCATAAAATGCCTCCATAATTTTAAATTTCACTCTCTGATGATGATGTTAAAAGATGATACTGGGTTATAAAAAGTTACTACAATTTATTTCAATTATTTATTTTTATATCGGGAATACAGTAATGCATGGCACTTAGAAAATATAAAATCATATGCATATGTCTGATTTGTACTTGCTCTGGACAGTTTTGATCCTGATGAACCTTCACCAGTTTTCTAGATTTATGTCTGCTAGTATAGATAGTTGAGCTTTCCTTAACTGGTAAATTTGTTAGAGTCTGAGAGGCATGACTTGTCTACATTTTATTTCTTCTGATTATAGCACAGAGGTTCACAAATATTGTGTTAAAGAGCTAATATATTTTTATTTGAAATAATAATTGAGCCTAAAATGAGGTCTATGCCATTTTCCAATTGTATGTCATGCTCATACATACTAACAACTTATCAGATAAATGTTTGATAATACTAGTTGGTTTGTGTTGCACGTGTAAGTTGGAGCAACCCAAATGTATAAATATTTCAATACTACAAATACATCTATAAAATCTTTTTTGTATATAAAAAGTCACTTTCAAATTCAAACTCACATGTTAAATCATTATTTGTACATTAAAATAGCATCATTAATTTTACAGTTCTCTTCCTTTGTGGAACTGTAGACATTTACTTTTCTTTCTAGCAAGTAAACTGAAGGACAGATTTTAAGAGGGGCTGAATTTTACTAAAGAGTGCATTCCTGAAGCCTAAAATTGGGTTCAGTCCTGATAATATTCACATCAGCCTTGGGAAGTAAAGAGAATCCTGGGTCCAGCTGAGCTTGCCTACGCCTGCCTGTTCTGTTTCTCCCCCAGTTTGAATTGTTTCACTTACATCAAAGCAATTTAATGCAATAAAAACAACCCCAAGGATTTTTATCAACAAAAATTTCACTGAACCAAGGAAACCAAGTAGATTTAAAGGATGCTAAGGAACATCACTAGAATGTCACCCAAAGCATTCTCTACAAAAGTGAAAAATGATCATTTAAAATTTTTAAAAATCTTGTTTTGTTTGAAACCACATAATATTTTCATATAATCCAAGATATAATAATATTTATATGTTGGATAGTTTTTAGATTTTTTTTTTCCTCTTTTGGGCTCTTTTCTCATGTGTAAAATAGGGGAAGACACTGGCCAGGCAAATAGCTCAGCAGATTAAGTCAGCGACTTAGGCAGACACATCAGCCAGGGTTGGATCCTCAGCACGCTGTGTGGGCACCGCCCCCAAGACCCGCGGAAACAACAAATAAGATTGGGCATAGGGGCGAGTGCCTGTAGTCCCAGCTTCTGGGAGGCTGAACACAGGCACATCACTACAAGTCTCATCTGCATAGTGAGACCCTGTAGACCCTTACTAAAATACAAAATAATAATAATAATAATAATAATAATAATAATAATAATAATAATATAACAAATAAGGGAATATAAATGTCTGTATATTTGAAGTTCTAGTGTTAATTATTGGCTTTTGACAGTACTTGTTTCTCAATATCATTGATAGTACTATTGGGAGAAATGTCTATACGAGGAACAGCATAAGATCAGGTGTAAATAATAAATAAAAAGGTCTTGAATGGAGCTTAATAAAATGAAAATGATAGCACATTTAAAATTATACATATAGACCCCACCGCTGGGAGCTGAGCCTGTGCACCCGCCGCGGGTAAGCCCCTGCGCCCCTGTGCCCCGCCTCTGCGTTCCCGCGACTAACTTCCTGTTCCAGCCCAGCCCAAACTGCACAGCTGGGAGCTGAGCCCGCGCGCCAGCTGGGTCAGGATCCTTGGCCTGCCTTCCCTTTCCCCGCCCCACCGCCCCCCCTTTTTTTTTTTT
>PVJA010008597.1:0-63846 GCA_004027025.1 Myocastor coypus | reverse complement strand
ACTGCCTAAAATTTACAGAAAATTACATCACTTTAACAATCCAAGGACCTTTCTAATATTCCCTAAAGTCCACCCACCTCTGAACCCCAGAAACTTTGAACATTTTCTCTTTTTTTGTAAGTAACCATAGATGATAGGCTAAATGGAGCCCTAGTCTACTGGGATTTGAAAAATCTGTATTGCTTTGAGAAATGTTTTTTCAGACAAAAAAGAACAACAAACACACAAACATATATATATATATATATATATATATATATATATATATATATATTTTTTTTTTTTTTTTTTTTTTTTTTTTTTTTTTTTTTTTTTTTGAGACAGGTCAGGGCAGCTTTGAACTCTCAACAACCCAACTGGTCTTGAATTCCCCCCTGCCTCAGGCTTCTGAGTGCTATGATTACAGATATGTGTACCATGCCAAGAGAGATCTTCGTGTTTCTGGAAGTTTCTACAAAGGAAGTACAGGTCCAACTTGTTTCAATCCTGCCAAGGGGTTTTTAGTAAGAAAAAAACTTTCGTTTTTTTTCTCTCTCCATCGTGGACTCAATCACTTCGGCAACTGATTTCCCGAAGCCAAGCGAGATCTCCACAGATGAAAACAAACTGGATGCCTCCTGGCACTGTAGTAAGAACTGTCACTGCTCGGGAACACGGCTAACTGCACGTCCACACAGCACCGGGAATTGCTGTTACTCAGTTTCTTTTTAAAGAGAGCATATATTATTCTAAATGTAATTGGCCTGGTATTTAGAAGCTGGTGAGACTTAAAAACTTCAGCTCTTGGACATAATCATAACCACATTTAGTAATTCAAGTAGAATGCAGAGATGTGGCCACTGTACTTGTTTCAGACTAGTAGACATTTTTTTCTTTTCTTTTTTTAATATTATATTATGGCCAGCTCAGCTAGTCCCGAGGGTGGGGCTGGCCCAGCATGTAGTGCTAGGGATCTCACTGGCCCCTGAGGGCTTTTTAAAATACTAAATTCTACAGTTCCCTGAATGCTTCACAGTAGATGTTCCAGAAGAAAGTAATTACTAATGACAATAATAAACATCTGGGATATTTTAAAATGATCACTTTTTGTGCTCGGTTATCAACTAGAAAGAAGACCCCATTTCTCAGAAAGGCTGACACCAGAGATAATCCCAAAGTTGATTAGCAGAAACACTGAGTTAAGCCTACTCTTTGTGAAAATTTTTGGAATTCTGATATGAAATTTATATTAAGGGACTAAGAGACACTAAGATATAAAGCACTAAGGCTGACAGACGGTAACATCCTCAATTCAGAGATGCTAATCCATTTGCTCTTGCAAATCACATTATTTCAGAGTCCAATGTTACAGATTTATTTTTATTTAGAAATTCTTTTATATTCACTACCTGCCATTAAAAGCTGAAAGTTACATTGTGCTTAGAAGTGATGTCAAATATGACATTTTGAGAGTGACAGATTTAAACAGTATAATTTTGCCCTCTTAAAAATTTACTTAACAAATTTTTAAAATAGCACAAATATACCATATATTACTCTTTAATTAGCCTTTTGCTTTACAACATGTTCTTGTCAATGATCACTTCCAAACGTTAAGCCTAACAAGCATTTTTCAAAAATGTACCATTGGAAAAAAGTTTCAGAAAATACCTTGTCCTTTAAGTAGTGAGAAGATGGGAAATATTATTATTTTTAAAACTTCCTTTATTCTTCTGGGGAGCTTTGTCAGCATGTCTTCATTTGAATGTACTATTCTTTAAGTAGAAGTTGTAAGATAATTTTAATTTAAAATTGGTATTTTGTTCCTGAGAAGTACGTCTCCCACTTTTAGCACCACCTTGCCTTGCCTAGAACTCTCTGGATCCTCCTCCCCGTGGCTGGCTCCTGGTGGGGTCAGGCAGGCCCTCCCACACACAGGAAGTCCTTAGTCCCCTGTCATGGCCCTTGACACCTATTTAGCTGCTATGACAGAGTATAACTGCTTTAGTAAGGAAATGGGAATGAGAAAAATGCTTAGACTGTTGTGAGTTGGGGAAGCCACCCTAGAATGAACATTCTAGAAGCACTCCACAGTGGGGAATGAGCCTCAGCGTCCGGGACAAACGGCTCCTCCTCGGTGCATACCAGCTCACCCTCATGACTGGACAAGGCCCCTGAGCCCAACCAAGACAATGCTCTCTCCGCTCCACTCAGCCGACTCTGTCCCATCAGGGGGCCCCACTGGGATGGGGAGGGAGAATAACTACTCCGCACATCCCAGGGCTGCACCAGAGGACTCAGGAGGCAAGCTTCAAGTATCGCCTAACACCACTGCCACTTCTGGTAGCCCCACAAACTGAGGCTGTGGATTTGTAAGAAGAGTTTAAAATATTTGCTATTCTCCTCTTTTAATCAAAATAAAAATCAACTGGAAGTGTTAATGTTTAATTATCTGACCAACTTACATGCCTGCATCTATTAATCTAAACAGATCTGATGATGAAAATATGTAATACAACCATTGTTAAATTTTTGTTCTTATTTTGAAATTCTGTACTATCTGTACTCTTACTTGTTACTCTTTTTCTATCTTTGTTTCTGCTATTTTTACTCTTTAAAATAAAGTTTTAAGTATTCAAAAAAATCAAAATAAAGGCTTCTTTGAATGACAGTATAAGCCTCTATTTGTGGGGAAAAAAATAATGCAGGTTTCAAAGGAAGAACCCTAAGGAAACACGTAAGTGTCAGTGGCAGGCCACGAATTCCCTGGGATAACTAAGGGCTCGGCCCTGTCTTCTCAAGCCCCACTCTCCATCCTGGTGCCTCTGTCTGCGAATAGATAATACTGCGTTTCTATAAAGACCACAAATGGCATCCTGCTTCACCCCCGCACACCACTTCCTCTTGTCCTCGTCCCACGTACCCTTCATTCTCCTCTGAGAGACACACCCAAAACAATCTCCATTGTTATTTCAAATAATAAAGCAAAACATATATGAAAACTTAGGTTTTGTTTTGAACAGAAAAAGTGCTTAAAACCATCCTATGTGTTCTTCACCTCATTTTCAACCAATAAAATCAAACTCATTAAGGCTTAGGAATAATACTGAAAAAATAGTGAATCTTATTTTCTTGCATTTTAAACAATATGCCCTTCATTCCCAACTTTTATTTACATTTTCTGACTCAATTCAGTATCTTCATGAGTTGAGCTCTGTTTGGAAAACACAGAAGGTACAAATATATAGAATTTTTAGGATAAAAAAATTTCTGAATATAAAAACACTATGTTTCAAAATAACACTTTCAGATTCTCCTTATAGTTTGAGCTTGATAACTAATGCATTAAGTACTCAGTTGTTTTTAAAAAATAGCAAAATAACATGGTTTTAAACACATTAAACAACGAACAACTCAATCAGTGGATCTCCCCCATGGAAAGTTCACTTGTCACTAAGAACACCCCTAGATATTTCAGTCACTGCATCATCATGAAAAACTAGTGTAAGATAGAAACCTATAGACTGTGATGCTCGCCAGGATTGTCCTGCACAGCTTCAGCAAAATAGAACTGTCTAGAAAATACAATCTCCAAAATGTGTGCAAGTACTGCAAACTGAACAGGCGCAGGCGGGACAAGGACCTGGAAACCGAGTCCTCCGAGTCTGGAAGCCTTCCCCTCTGCGCCTCATACCCCGCCACTCCTGTCCTGGTGTGATCTCATGGACGTCTGGCAGGCACTTTTTTTTTTTTTTAAGCCGTTAATGCTTCACATGATCGGGTCCCCATAAGAAGGCACAAGAGCTTAGATGAGCCTGGAGCTTTTCAGGAACTGGATGAGCACTTTGTACACAAACGTGTACTGGCAGAGTGTCTGCACCAGCATCATTCTCTGTTGCCTGAGCATGCCCAGCACTCTCGGGACATCCAGCACCTAGGGTGAGAAACACAGTGATGAGAGGAATGCTCTCACATGAGAGCTGGCACCCTGGTAACAATTTGGCTAGGAGACAGTCTCTGGCCAACCTTAGCCCCTGCTATAGTCCATCACTGCTGGTGTCTTTAAAACACAAACAGGGAAAAATAAATAAATAAATAAATAAATAAATACAAACAAACCACAAACAGGCTGGTGACATAGCATGTTTAGGCAAAGAGCAGGGACAGAGGTTCAATCCCCAGCACCACATGCTGTGCCAGCCCCTCCGTCAGGGTGACGGAACTGGCCAGGGTCTGGCCATGGTGGCACACAACTGTAATCTCAGCACTGGGGAGGCTGAAAGCAAAAGGATCGCCACAAGTCCAAACAATCTGTGTGGTGAAACCCTGTAACAATGAAATGCATAAATAAAATAAAATTTGAAAAGCAAAACAAAACAAAAAACGACAAATAGAACATCTATGCTAATTGTTTCTTCGGCATCCCAAGTGCAGCTCTCTGACTTCGGTTCTATACAAAGTTGCTTTCCTCACCAGATACACAAGATTCAACAGAAATATGGCACACTCAGTGCTGTTGGAATCTCAGGATTTCAACCATCCCTGAAACAGTCCAAGGTACTCCAGGAAAAATGAGTGTCCTGAGCCTTTTTTACTGTATGAGGTCTCAGTCTTCAACATGCCAGTAAGTACTGAAAATCTCCAAGAAGACACCATCTTTTGCAAGAAACACTACCATCCTGTGGTGACCACAGATCCAGGAGATGAGTCCCAGGGGATGACGCAGCCCGCCCCTTGCCAGCCCATCATTCACCCCCCACAGAGGCTTGGACTTCACCAGGCAGTGACCACCTCATTGTGTTCCAGGCAGGCGATCATGATCTCGCACAGAATGACCACACCAGTTCTTCCCACCCCAGCGCTGCAGTGGACCAGCAGCGGGGGGTTGAGGCTTTTAGGCTCGCTTGTACTATTAGTATGGCGTCGAACTGACTGGATCTCTTCCAGGTATGCTGTGAAAAGTCAATGAAGTAGAAAAATTCTCAGAAAAATTATAGTACATCAAACTGATACCTCCTCTTCCCATTTTCTCCACTGACTGAGAGAACTGCAGGTGAGAGCTCTGGGCGCTAGCCGACTGACTGTGGCAACAGGAAAATCAGTGCCTCTGCCTGGCCTCCACTTTCTCATCCCCCACGTGGTCCACAGGGACACTCTCTGGAGGGGTGGTACAGATGCTCCACTTGCTGGCAGGCTTTATCTTTTTCTTTTCTTTTTTTTTGGTAGCACCTGGAATCGAACTCAGGACCTTGCACTTCTCAGGCAAGCACTGAGCTGTCTCCCCAGCCCTGTGAGGCTGTATCTTTATAATACCCCTTTGTAAGCCCCTATAAAGCACTGATGCTCTGTTTTAAAGTGGATCTAAGCCAGACATGGTGGCACATGTCTATAGTTCCCAGCACTTGGGAGGCTGAGACAGGAGGATCAATGTGAGTTCCAGATCAGCCTGGACTACAAAAGTGAGCTCAAGGCCAGCCTGAAGTACACAGAGAGACCCTGTCTCAAAAAGACAAAAAAGACAGACAGACAGACAGGCAGACAGACAGACAGTCTAAAGTCTATGAACAACAGGAAGTATTTCAGAAACAAAATCATCTTTCCTGGCTGGAGGAGGCCGGCCTGGAAACAAAGGCACTTACACAGAAATCCCTTGAGATCTTCGGGACAGCCATGCTCAGGCCAGTCTGTGTACTGCAGATGCCAGACCGTCCTCTCCTGCCCTGTGAGAAGATGCTTCATCTTTAAGCCCGTGGTGGCATAGCAGCCAGAGTCTGTGCGGAAGCGGGTCGTGATCTTGAACCTCCCGTAGGTGACGGTGTTGTGCCTGGAACCTAGTCGTGGCCAGTACCTAAAGCTCTTCTCCCTTCCACCCTCCTGTTAAAGACAAGCGCAGCTCAGCAGCAGCCCTAGACCCAGCCACCGGTGCCCTTCGCGTGGGTGCTGGATCTGAACTCAGAACCTCCACCCCAGCGGCCTCTGCCTCCAAAGGTCAGCATCCTAGGTGAGTGAATGAACGTTCCTTGGAGGCTGGGAAGGTCAAGGAGAGGAATGAGTGCTCACCTCCTCCGCTGTCACCATCGCTATGATTGCAATGCCCTGCTCCCACACCATCTGCCAAAAATCCTGACAGGTATTCTGTAACGGTCCCTGCGTGGCAATATAATCCCACTCAATTCCACCGACAGAGACCTGGGATTAGAAAAGGTTAAAAAAATTACTCTGTGTCTATGTGTGCAGTGTCCATATGGATCTGTATATGGTCGTAGTAGCACAAAACAATGAAATGCATCAGACAGCAGTGCAAGAGCAGGCTTACATCTTCATCTTTTCCTTGCCAATATTACAGCCATTACTGACACTCCTACATACTGAGTAGTGTGGATTCACATAATGGCTATGTGTCCTGGGACATTCTGATAATTCCTAAGTATCAGTTCTTGTCTACAAAATACTGCCTCCCCTCACAGGGTTATCACAAAGATGGAGGGGACACATACATTCTCTGGCCTCAACTGTGCTTCTTTACTGCTGGGATGGTTCCTCTTACAAAAGTAAAACAGATATGGTGGTACCTCAGATTTCAAACACAGCTCTCTCCCTGAAGTAGGGACACAGCCAAACCCCAAGTTAAACATCCAACCTTTAGGGGGAAAAAAAATCTCCCTACTCAAGGTAGCCTTAGGCTGGGGAGCGAGCTCAGCAGCATATGCACCCAGCTGGCAAGCACAAGGTCCTGTGTTCAGTCCCTGGTACCAAGAAAAAAAGGTAGCCTCACTTTTGAACTTTCTTTTCTTTGAGACAGCGTCTTGCTATGCAATTCAGGCTGGCCTAGACTCACTATGTAGCCCAGGCTAGCTTCAAACTCATGGTGATCCTCCTGCCTCAGCCTCCCAAGTACTGGGATTACAGACCACACCTGGGATTACAGTACACCTCTGAATTTCTAAGCCAAGATAAGTTTCTCCAAAATACAAGTTTCCAGTTAAGATTGAACATCCTTGGGGGGCAGTCAGAACCTGGCTTCCATTTTAACTTCACTGATATTTAATGAAGACAGTAACAACAGTCTGAGAGCCCATCAAACACCAAAGCCTACGCAATCTCCATGTGCTCTCTCAGCTACCACTCCGCTCATCCTCTCACCGAAGATCCAGGTGGGTCTGCATGTTACACACAGTCAACACCTGTGAATGCAAAGGTATTATGTTTCCCCACTATGGGATGAGCAAACTGGGGTATCACAGTTGGCAAGTGATGCATATCTAGGAACTGTCTCCATCCAGTTCTGACTCAGGATCTCTCTCCTTGCCTTTCCAGGCAGCCACTAATACCATCATGGAGCCTCAAAACCACTCACTTTGTATCTAATAGATCAGTGGATTAAAGCGCCTGCAAGAAGGTACAGGGGTTGGGGGTTTGCTCCCTGGGCCTTCCCTGCAACCCTCACCCTCAGGGTACACTGAAATGCAATTGACAATGGGCCTGGTGACACGCGCCTACAATCCTAGCTCTTGGGAGGCTGTAAACAGGTGGATCACAAGTCCGATCTAGTTATGAGACCCTGAACACCCTGTAGACCCTTCCCTAAAATTAAATAAATAAATAAATATCTGTATCTAGCCAGTCAGGTGCTAGGTTTTTAGGTATATGATATCCAAATAAAAAGAGGACAGGACAGTATACACATAGATTCTGCAAAACCTCCAAAGTGCTAGCAAGTACCCCAGCATCATGGTCTTCAGAAAACCTCAGGAGTCCCACTGCTCTCCTATCAACTATGCCTTCTTCACTGAAGAAAATGTGGGAATGAAGAAAATTAGCACTAAACCATAGACACTTGCTCCTTCACTCAACAGACCGAGATTGCTTGTTTCCAAAGTGAGGAGAGGAGTTTATCTGGCAAGAACCAAGGGCACATGATGGAGAAGACAGAACAACCCACCTTACTCAGCCACCTGTTGTGAACAATCACTTTTTCTATTTTAAAGAATGTACCATTACTCTAGTTAAATGGCATCAGACTGCTTCTAGGGAAAAAGAAAAGTCTCTCAAAAAACAAAGAGACATTTAAAAATGATCACAGAGAGAGTGGAAAGGGAACAGATGGCACCTTCAGAAGAAAAAGCTTTTAGGGGCCAGTGAGATAGTTCAGTCATCTAAAGTGCCTGCTTAGGCAAGCTTAGGTGAAGTGCAAGGACCACAGTTCGATCCCCTGCACCACACACTGTGCCAGTCCCACCCCTAGAGGGCGCTGAGCCAGCTGCAATAAATAAATAAAATTAATTAATTAATTAATTAATTAATTAAAAGCTTTTGTGAGCTCCCCTGCAGAGCGCAGACTCCTTTCTGGCATAAATAGGCCCATGAAGAGGAGCACTAGTGATGCGCGGGTCCTGCAAATGCTTTCCTGCACCTGCTCGAGTGTTTTCATTCCCTGCCATGCTAAACCAAGTAAGAATTTATGAGCTAGAAAGAGGTCTTCAGATGTAGAGGTCAAAGTTGTAAAGCCAGGTAAATAAAGTAGTCCCTAAGGCCTGGGGACAATGTTGGATGCAGAGTGGTTTTCCATATGCACACATGGACGGGACTTGGACTCTGTCTGATAAACACTTGCTGTGGCACCAAAGTATGGGTTCTCCAGATGCTTACACAGTTGTCACAGTGGTTTAAAGTGGGGTGTTTCTAGAACAGGGAAAAGGATACAATTCTTACCATTCTCACCCTAAGCAGCCTATGCTAGTTACTGCTCTGGACAGTCCTCTCACCTTAATATGTGACGCATTGATGTAGCCAGTATTGTTCTCCTTGGTGGGGACCAGCTCCACTCTCGCATCGTCATAGGGAAGGACATCCTGGAACCGATTTCTTTCTGCATTTTCAGGGAGTCGGGCCGTGCAGCACTCACCATCCACAAGCCGCTTCTTAAGAATTCTTTCATATTCTGTGAATACCATTCCCTGTTCTAACCGCTGCTCCAGCATTTTACACTGTAAGACAGGATAAAATGAAGACAGTGATGGTACCGCTTGCTATGTTTTGACTGTCCATTTGAAATGTTGTCCTCTGCTTCAAGTCCAGAATTATCTAATACTGTAAATTCTACCTGCAGCAAGTTAAAAATTTTAACAAGCCATAACAATTAAAAGAACAAAAATCTTAACTTTGTTGGTACAGCATGTAATGCAAAATTGTGTTTAAAGTTAAAATCTGGCCTGAAATAATTTGCTGAATCATTTTTTTTTTTCCCTCTAAGCCAACAGTAATTTTGTGATCCTTAAGAAATAGAATTCTGGGGCTAGCAAGATGGCTCAGCAGTCCAAAGCACCTGCTTAAAAGAACGTTCGATCCCTGGTACCACATGCTGTACCAGCTCCACCCCCAGGGCAGGCTGAGTTGGCCATCATATAAAAAAAAGCATTCTGAAGGTGAGGAGTACTATACATTTTAGAGTGGGATGACCAGTTCTAACATCTGTAAATACCTCATTTTGTAACAAATGACATATAAAATAATGAAAACAATAGTAAATTAGGAACCACCACTAGATCAAACTGTAAAGAAATTCATACTGATATTTATAATAAAACTGAACTGAGGGGCTGGGAAGATAGCTCAGTGAAATAAACGCTTGCCTAGCAAGCAAGCACAAGATCCTAAGTTGAATCCCTAGTACCATCAAAAAAAAAAAAAGGGCCAGGCATGGTGGCACACACTTGTAATCTCAGAAGTTGGGAGGCTGAGGCAGGAGGATCAGTGTGAGTTCGAGACTAGCCTGAGCTACATAAGTGAGTTCAAGGCTAGCCTGAAATGCATAGTGAAACCCTGTCTCAAAAAGACAAAAAAAAAAAAAAAAAAAAAAAAAAAAAAAAAAAAATTGTGTGCTCACTTTGGCAGCACATATACTAAAACTAGAATGATACAGAGAAGATTAGCAAGGCCTCTGTGCAAGGATGACATGTAAATTTGTGAAGCGTTCCATATTTTTTAATATTCAGAAAGACAGTGATGTTAAGCTCAAGTACCTATGTTATAGAGTAATACTATCACTAAGCTTCTCTTCTGGAGGGTTAAGAACTTAAGTTTGCAGACCAAAAATTAAGAGAAAAAGAAGAGCTACATGGATAGCCAATATTTTGGCCCTAGCCCTTCAAGGTCAGTGAGGACTCAGGATATAAGAGAACCTATACTGTAACATCTTGTAACTCAGTGGCGTCCCAAATTTTCTGTTCAAGATTTTGGGGCCACACAGGAAAGGGATTGATGATATATAATGTACCTAAGGAGAGTTACCTAGAGAGAAAACATTTTCTCAGGCTTTCACAGAAAGCAAACTGGTTAAGCAATGGCTGTGACTCATCCAGATGGCTGACACTGAAAAGTTCTACAAAATGGTGTACATGGTTTCAGGATAAATCCTGAGGGGATCTGACTGACCTTGGGAGATACAAAAGTTACACGTTGTTATACAGGACTTGCTTTAACTTGGTCTTAACCACCCAGCAGAAAAGTTTAACCATTAGGCATAAAAAGTAAAGCCAGATAAGTATGCTGAGCTATAAAAGGCTCAAGTCAACAGCTTCCAACATTGCCAGTTCTGCCAATAACCCAGTACTATTACAGACTGTTGTACTATACATACAACTACTTCCTCTTAGTTGAATGAGAAGAAATATTTGTACCAATAGTGTTTAGAAAAGTTATCATGGCTGCATCTTGTACTCAAAACAACTACTATGAAGACAACAATGTACATTGTATTAATTATTGTGGCTGTTGTGAAACTATCTCGTTATTTCTTATTAAAAAGTCATCATCATCATCATCATCATCATCATCATCATAATAATAGTGGAACTGAAAATATGCCTTACAAAAAAGTTTTGTAAACTCTGGCAGCTTATTTACTCCCAAGGTAAGTTTTCAATACAATGAAGCAGTGCAAGGTAGTGAGTTCGAACCCCAGTCCAGAAAAAAAAAGAAAACAGTCAACGTCTGCTTCTTTCATATATATTTGCATACAGAAACCAAGACTGCCCCAAATGGCTATCAGAAGACAAAGAAGAACACACAGAGACAAGAAATAAACATCCATGCCTGAAATTAACCTAGTAAGACATTAGCTAAATATGTGCTCCAGCTCTTTGGCTCAGATGATAAAATTCCATAATATTCATTTGTGATTATTAAATTATGCTAGAAAATGCACTGAAACCTCACAGACACTGCGTAGTACCTACTAATTGTCCCAGAAGGGCCCAAAACCAAGCGCCCCTCACGTACGTACCCTTTCATCATTTGTCGCTCTGGTGGACACTTCCTTCCCTTCATCTGGCAGAGGCAGTCTCGACAGGGAGAGGCCATTGAGCGCAGCCAACTTAAGAGGACCGACTTTCTTGGCATCTACTCGAGTCTTTTTCATTCCCTGAAAGAATATTTGCATGTACATAAGAAACACCACAGACGCAACCCTTTCCAGAGGAACTGCAATGTGCTGAAGAACAGAAAAAGCGTCCTCCGCTGCCAGCAACCACAAGAGAGACTCCGCGCCTCTACACATGGCTTCTTTAATAAACATTAGGAGAGAGACCTTCCTTTCAAGACCAAAGCCCTGATAAGTCTCCCAGATAGAAGGTTTTAAAACTCATTTGCTTACAAGGCTCTGTTGCAACAAAAGGTGAGGCTCCGGGCCGGCAGCATTCCTCCAGAGCTCCCACATTTCAAAACATGGCATATAAAAAAAATCAGCTGCAGTCCACATAGAGGTCTTAAAATATGACCATTCATTCTAATATGAGTTTTTAATATTTCTAAAATACAAAGAGTTTCAAAACTTTCTTTAAAAATTAAATGGTTTCTGTAGCAACCCCTCCTGAGCACTGCCTTTCCACACTGTGCAACGTTTGACTGCAGAATACCATGGCCAGGCTTAGACCACTACATTTCTCACAATGGCTACATTTTTAAGCCAGGAAAATAAGACAGGCTTAAATCTCCATCAAGAAGAAAGCATGTGTGAGACGGAGCACCAAGAGAATTCTAATTCTGTCTTCTAAAAACAGGTGCTTCCTAAAGCTATTTTAAAAATTTCTTTAACACGAGTAGACATTAATAACTATTTTAAAAACTATTCTTCTATAAAAAAAAAAATAAAGCAACTTGAGAATAATGCTAAGTGAAGTCAGACACACAGCATAATGATGTCTCCTAAAGTTATTATTAAACTTAATGATTGTCTTCTCTACAGCACATAAGCCTAAGAACGCTAAATCTCCTGAGATAGAAACTCTGTACCTCCTTGGTTACTCTATCATAAAAGTAACTCCATTTGAAAGAGATTGTTTTCTTTGTTCTGTCTTAAACACGAAATCAATTTTACTTAAGCTCTATATACATATACCAAAAGCCACAAAACTCCAGGATCAATAGCACAGCAATCACATTGATTTGAGAAAAAGAAAAGGTATTTTGTTGAGGTTACATACAAAAAAAAAGCTGTTAGGTTATTACTATAATTGGAGATTGTGACTGGCATCCAACTAAAAAAGCTAAGTGCAATAATTTCTAATTTTATGATTCATATTTTACTAAGAGCTTCCCACACAATGAAATCTGGATAAGGAACAGGTAGAATCCTGGGTTGAATTCCTAATTCCTGCCTGTGACATCCTTCACATAAATCTTTTTCTCTTCTAAGTCTCAACTAGACAGAGATAGAGAAATTGGTAGCTAGACAAACCTCAAAGGTCCTGAGTTGGCTAAAACTTCATGATTCTAGAGGCTAGAGAGATAGCTCAGTAGAATAAGCACTCGCCTGGCAAGTGCAAGGGCCTAAGCTCAACCCCCAGTTCCACAAAAAGAAAAAAAGAAAAGATTTTAATGCTTAACAACGGCCTTACATGAAAAAGTTATAACATCTGTCAATTCCACCACGGCCCACTGCAAACTGCCAATGGACCATCAGCAGTATTCCTGAAAATTCAGCAGTCAGCTCCTGCTAGCACATGTAAGACAGCACTTAGCTACCCCAAAATGACTCACAGCACCCCACGCTGACATGCTCACCACAGAAGAGTGGCTATGAGGGCAGTTCCAAGGTCAGTAATTGAAAAAAGCCAAAACAAGCTTTGAAAACCCCTTAATTAGTTTTCAGAGTACTAACACATGGCTACAAATGCAGTTATATCTCATGTGTAATTACATCTCATGCCTAAGCCCCTGCACAAGACTACAGCACACATGGGAGAAACTCTGTAAATGTAGAAACATGGAGAGATACAGCAGAGAACTCTGACCTAGTCCTTCTTATGTTCAGTTTAATTCACCATTTTTAACACTAAACCTCCTTAACCTCAATTCACATCTGTACATTTGTTTGTTGTAATAATTACACAAAAAAACTGTAGCCCCATGCTGCTGTGAAGGGATCCAAGGTTGGTTGTACGTAAGTCAAGCATAGGATGCAGCCCCATGGCAATGAGGCCATACTGATGGCACTTTTGATGCCACAGTATTGTAGGTAGCTGAATTAGATAGAAATATTATATGCAGTTAGATAGGGCCAGGCCCTCAGGGACAACACAGAAGACAAGATGACCTCACAACTATAAACAGACATTTCACTATGGGCAAAATCTCAAGACAAGAGTAAACAAATACAGCTACCTACTTACCTAGGGATGGGCATCAAGAACTGATACTCTAAGTAGGTATCAATCATTTTGAGAGAGTCCAATTGAGTCACTAACCCAATCCCCAACAGCAAGAGACTGGATTTAATCTATTTTACCTGAGCAATGGTGCTTATAATCTCATCGGTTGACCACAGTTTTGTCCCACATCATACCCACTTAAGCAAGTTCCCATGTCTTCTCCACAACCTTAGACCTGCCTCGCCATGTGCTTTTCCTCTATAAAAGTCCCTGGAAGAGACAGCTTCCTGGGGACTACACACTCAGGATCCTTCTGTCCCTCTCTTGGACAGGAGCTTTCTTTCCCCCAATAAATCTATTCTGCTCATAACCTCTCTTTGTTCCTAAAATCCATTCTTCAGTTTTCGAGAACACGAACTTGTCCCAGGTACTTTTCAGGTTGGGAGATCAGTTTTCCCTGTATCACTCAGAGGTCATCCACCCGAGAATAGTTTTTTTCTCCCTGCATCAACAGGACCTCATTTTATTTCTCTAGCAATGTTCTGGAGTCCATCCACTCACAAATGAGACAGCTGAATCTCAGGGAGACTAAGACTCTTTCTTTTTCTTTTTTTTTTTTTTTTAAAAAAAACCTTCATTTATTTATTTGTGTTATGACCAACTCAGCCTGCCCTAGGGGTGGTGATGGTGCAGCTGTGGTGCTGGGAATCGAACCTGGTTCCTGCAGTTGCCTGAACTTTCATAAGCAGGCAGGCACTTTAGACTGCTGAGCCATCTCACCAGCCCCAAGACACTTTCTTGAAGTCACAAAGCTGCCTTTTTTTTAAAAGAAAAGAATGTATCAAAACAATAAAAAACACCTCTCAGTACAGTAACTTACACTAAGTCATTTAATTAAGAAAGCATTTTTCATGCCTAATTTCGTATGGGACTTAATGCTACAAGGCAAGGGGGCAGAGCAAGGGTGACTGTCCCCAGAGTACAGCCGGCAAGCTGAGGTTTAATGTGTGAAGGGCCTTGGTCACAAGCAGGAAATTTATAAATGGCAGAATCCAGACTGAAACCAAAGGCTTTTAACTCTTAAGACTACATTCTACCCCTTAACTGAAGATGCTATACAGTAAGTAAAATGTTTTCATGCAAAAAGAAGCCAGGAGTATAATCTGACTTGAAGATTTTATAAATATTGTAGATCTTAGCCAGAGAGATAGTTCAGCAGTCTAAAGCGCCTGCTTAGGCAAGCTTAGGCAACCAAAGGGACCTATCCCAACATCACATGCTGCGCCAGCCCCACCCCCAGGGCAGGCTGAGCCAGCCAGAACATAAATAAATAAAGTTTAAAAACATTAGCCATGCATGGTGGCACACACCTGTAATCCCAGCATTTGGGAGGCTGAGGCAGGAGGATCAGTGCAAGTTCAAGACCAGCCTGAGCTACAAAAGTGAGCTCAAGGCCACCCTGAACTGCATAGAGAGACCCTGCCTCAAAAAGACTAACAATAAATAAATAAATAAATAAATAAATAAATAAATACAAACATTTAAGTAGCTAGGCATGGTGGCACACGCCTGTAATCCCAGTGCTTGAGAGACCGAGGCAGGAGGATCAGTGCAAGTTTGAGACCAGCCTGGGCTACAAAAGTGAGCTCAAGGCCAGCCTGAAGTGCATGGCAAGACCCTGTATCAAATAGACCAAAAAAAAAAAAAAAAAAAAAAAGTAATCTTAAAAGTTACTGAGAGAGAAATTTCATAGTTTCTAACTATTTTCTTTTTCGGTGCCAGGAATCCAACTCAGGCCCTTGCATGTGCACGGCAGGTGCTGTGCTGCTGAGCTATATCTCCAGCCCCAAATTTTACATTTTGAAAAGAATCAAACTGATCAGTCTTTAGTTTCACCTGAAATTTGCTAGGCCCCCTTCAAAACACAGCAGGATAAAATACTGGGCATGCTCAAAACCACTGTTATTTGGAGAGGTACTTGGGCCACACAAAAGGACAGCAACCCATTCTTCTCAATGTGTCAGATCCTGTCCAGCTGCCTGGGTACTAACGCAGTCACTCTCTAGGCCCCACACCGGATCCCACCCTAACCAGCTCCTCAGCCTGTGTCCTTGACCTTGGTCTGCAAGAGGCAGATCACAAGAAACAGGTAGACAGAACTTTGCCAATAGGACGAGGACCAAGGGGCTGAGTAAGAGGAGAAGGGAAAGGCGAGAGAGGGAAGGGCTGAAGAGTGACTGAGGATGTGCCACATATCAGCGCCCCACAAGCAGTGTGGTCGTTGTGTACCGCACCCCTGTAGTAATAAAAAAAAACAGAAAATTGAGGGGGGGAAAAAATCCATGCCACTTTCATAAGTGGTTTCTGTCTCTGTACAATGCTCTATTTCCTAACTACTATGATACCATGCGAGCTTTCGCCTGCCCATCGGGCCATTTTAATATTGTGTGAGCTTTTTCTTGCCTATCAAGATCAAGCAGCGTCTCCCGGCACCTCCTAACTGGGCCAGCAGGTCCCGGCATGTTGTCTAGTACAGACAGGAGGCCTCACAGCCAGGACATCTGCCCAAAGACACCTGGCTAGTGACACTCACCTGGCAACTGCAGGGCTTGGAGACATGGTGTGGGCTAGGAGGAGTCCCCCAGGGAGAAAGATGGCTGGGAGTAGGCACACCTCCAGACAGGACCACAGACTCTTAGTCAGAGGTCCAGAAACTAGCAAGTTTCAGAGGACAGACAGAAGCTTCAACAGGCAACTGTTGCTTAGTAAAACATTCTATATACAGGACACTGTACCTTCAAGCATAACAGTGCAGAAGAGAACAGGCTACAGAGAGAACAAGGCAGGGCAGGCACTCTCTCTTCCTGTGACCTTGGAAGAGTTACTTAGTACCTCACAGCCCATTTCTTTATTTGCAAAGTAGGCGTAACAATAGGCTTCTCTTAAACTGGACCCAGCAAATCAGTACTGGGCAAACGCTCTGAAAATAACAGCTAGAGATGATGTCATCAGGCTCTTTCATATTTGTTTCAAATAAGTGCTTCATTTTTATTTATGTAACACAGAGCAAAGCGCTGGTATTTCCACAAGAGACTTTCTTTGAATTTTGAGTTTACTTATCTTTATTTTAAAGAGACCTGGAGCTCTGAGGATTTTGCTTTCATAAAGTGTCACCTTCCCAGGCCGAAATCCCTCTATTCCCCAGAGATTGTGGCCGAGATATTCAAGCTACATTAAAAGACTCTGGCCTTAAAAATCCTCACACGCATGCACACACAGATTCTCCACACAACGGGGAGCACTGCTTTGGATTCTGTGCACAGTCATCACTGGAGCAAACAGAACAAACCCAGCCCTGAGGGCTACGTCATAGTACTTCTAATGGGGGTCAGCAGCAGAAACCCCAAAGTCTTCTGTACCTTGGTGCTGCATCACTGCAAGGCTTCCCAGAACCTCTGCATCCAATTTATCATCTCTGGCAAAACTACTACAGTTTAAACGTCCCCTATAGCTTCCACAGAGAAACTTACATGTGTCCACAGACTAAGATAAAAATAAGGCAAGATGCAGAGAAGTAGGATGGAAAAGGTTAAACAAGGCTTTTTTTTTTTTTTTTTTTTTTTTTTTTTTTTAAGCTAAGGAGCATCGGAAACAACACGACAAAGGCAGAAGAGGGCCAGCAGAGGGGCTGGGGAAAAGCGCACTGGCGCAGCCGGGCTGCTTACCCCCAGGGGCGGGAGCCCTTCCACGATGTTCTTCTTGCCGGACAGCAGGTCCGACACCGGCCGTTTCTTCAGAGAATCTCTCCGGGCCCGGTAGTGCCCTGACGTGGTGAGGTCAGACTCGGACATGGAGGGCGTCAGCAGCCCCTCTCTGCGGGGGCGCTGCGCTTCCACACACACGTGGGCAGGGTTCCCATCCCTCGGCCTCTTCTCAGTCTCATGGGCTTTGGGCTCCAGAATGTGCAAAGGGCCGGGGCCTGGGGCGCCAGTGCTACAGGGTTGGCTCCACTGCTGCAGCTCCGGGGCATAGGCGCCCAGCAGCAGGGGCTGAGAGGAGAGCAATGCTGGGGCTCTGGGATCCTCCACAAACTCCTCTTCCTCCTCCTCGCTGCTGTGGATCAACATGGTAGCGTCTGAGAGAGACTTCTTGTGCCCATACCTGCCACCGTCGGGCTCCTCAGCCTCGTCCTGCTTGGCTCTTTCGCCGCAGACGCTGGGCTGTGAGCCGGCCAGGAGTGCGCATGGTGTGGGGGACAGAGCTGGGGCTCCGGGGGCCGACTCGGCCCCTGGAGCCGACAGCGTGCGCTCCTTGAACCGCAGCCCCTCCAAGCCGTGCGCCAGCCCTGCCAGTTCAATACTGTTGCGCTTCTGCAGCTGTGCACGGCGCGCAGCTGTGAGTGGCTCGCTGACCTCCTGTAGCGAGTGCGCCACCGGCAGGCTGTCCTCCTGGAAGGTCTGCACCGAGTGGTGCACGCGCCGTGTGATGAGGTCGGGGTTGCTGCTGCTGATGTACAGGTGCCGGGACAGGTCCGGCGTGCTGTTGGCCGGCCTGGGGTAGGGGTAGGGATAGGGCGGTGGCGGGCGGTACACCTGAGTCCGCATGATGTTGGGTGCCGGGTAGTCCTGGGCCTGCAGCTGCTGCACGTTGGTCAGCTCGGGTACGCTGACCGCGCCCACCACCGGCCGCCGCTCCGCAGGGTAGGGGTAGGGAGTCTGGCTGTGGAAGCTGTAGTTGAGATTGAATGCGTAGTGCGCCGACTGTGGGGAGGTGAAATGCGCGTGCTCCCGGATCTCAGGCTGGCTGTAGACTAGGGCATCCGGCCTGCTGTACGCGTAGGAGTTACCGATGTTGAGGTTTCGCAGCGAGTGGCTCTGCCTCTCTGCGTGCGCCATGCCCCGGTTGAGCTGTTTCATCACAGTCTCGTAGTCCGGGGTCGGGCGATAAGAAGGGGGTATCAGAGCACTGTGGCGATGCGAGGGCACGTAGTCGGGCCTCATGACATCGCTTCCGGTGATGCTTGGGTTGGAGGACATCGGGGAGGGCTGCAGGTAGGGCTGCTGGTTGTTCAGCGAGCTGGTGCTGTGTGCACTGTAGACGCTGCCGTTTCGGATTCGACCACTGGCGTCCATCTGGGCTCTATCCAGACTTGTCTGGGAATGACAGTAATAGCCATTGTGGTTGGGCACAAAGAGGTTATCTGGAGAAGAGAAGTTTTAAAACATACTTTTAAATGAGATTTTTTTAAATGTATTTAACTGAGCTGGTTACTCTAGGCAAATACCGAGAAAGGCCTGGAATTCAGATGACATTTTCAACACAGCCCATAAAGAGCCTTGCTGAAATGAACCAGTTGTCAGCAGGCTCCCAGAGGGACAGCGGGAGGCTGTTTTGTCATCTATAGGAGGAGGCTGGCCCTGCTGCTGTGAGGCTGGGATTCTGGATCAGGTACCTGACAGAAATCAGCCTAATCTGACTCCAAGGTTGAGTGTAACTATATACCAAAAATGTTTTTATCTGAAAGTTAAAAACCTCTGCTTTCTTGGAGACACAAAAGAGGCTTTTGGGAACTGTAGAACCTGTGGCAGGGATAGCACCCAAGGTCCGAAGTCAGTAACTGTAGCCTCTCCCTGGCAGCCACATGGCCTACGGATGCTGAGTTGGTTCAAGCTGTCTGTAAACCATTCCCTAACTGGGATTCTAGATTGCCTGGATCAGTTCTTCCAGAATAAAGGCAAAACTTCGATAGGAAAGGACAACAGTGGGGCCTGGTGGGATGGCTCAGTGGTCTAAAGCACCTGCTTGGGAAAGCTTGGGCGGCTGCAGGGACCGTGGTTCAATCCCCGGCACCACATGCTGCGCCAGCCCTGCCCTAGGGGCGGGCTGAGCCAGCCATAAAATGAGTGAATAAACAAACAAAGGTTCTGAAACAAGAAAAAAAAAAAAGGAAAGGACAACAGTGGAGTGGGAGCTTCTTCAGTCCAAAGTGTCACCAGTAGCCACTCACCCCACTAGAGGCCAGAAGCCAGGAAGGGCCCGGTTAGCGCCACCTACCACTTGTTGGAGATGAGGGGACAACGAAAGAAAACCTCACCCAGAGCAGTCATGTGAAGACAGCAGAGACCACAAGCTGTTCATAGGCTGAGGTGGGAAAAGGGGCGGCAAGGAGACCAACAGCACAGGGCTGAACCTCCTCCCAGTCTGGCAGGTGCAGACAGGGTGGGTGGAGGAGGAAGAGGGCGAATACAAAACCATGCAGGGGTTGGGGCCAGAATCCAAAGCCCCGGCTCTGCTCTCCTATGGGCTGCCTCGTGGCACAGCATGAATGGGCAATCACAATGTGCCTTCTAGCCCTTCCAACTTCCTTCCCTACATGCAAAGGCCAGTGGACAGCTCTGCTCTCCCACATACATCCAGCTCACAATCCAAGTTACCCAGGCCAGGCAAGGAGAAGGCAACAATCCCCTACTGCACTCTGTGCCACGGTGATCATTATGGCCTCGAATCTGAGCAGCCGCCCCAGTCAGGACCCACCGCTCACTACAGAAATCCACCTCTTGTCAAAGTCCAGAAAGTTCTCAGCCTCCCCTGATGACAAGTCTGTTTCCCGTCAAATGGCACCAGGGACTGCATGCTCTCCCTCAGTGAAAGAATCCCACGCTCTTTGATTCCAAGTTATGTGTACATTTGTCTTAGCCCAAAATTAGATTCTAGACTTCTAAAGATGCAGACCTACTGCTCTGCATCAACCTCCTTGTCCTTTCCTTACTGCAGCTTTACACACAGGCTATCAAGTAAATGTTAAAGGAATGCTACCGACTGGGCTTTGAGAACTGTGATAAATGCAGTTCTGTATACTTGAAATGTGAAACTGTCATAATCAAGTGTTTAAAACTTTACAAGGGGAAATTCTCAAGCAAGGAAAACCAGAGTAAGATGGGGGCCTCTTGTTCCTGAGACCAGTAAAGAACTTTCAAAGGCAAACATGTGAGAATGTTAAAA
Organism: Myocastor coypus; assembly: GCA_004027025.1. Lineage (NCBI taxonomy): Eukaryota > Metazoa > Chordata > Mammalia > Rodentia > Myocastoridae > Myocastor > Myocastor coypus. The sequence continues at coordinate 43,216 of PVJA010008597.1, read as the reverse complement.
GGACACAGGAATCACCTTGAGGTTCCCATTGGCCAATTTAGGGGTCACTTGAGCATCAAAAGTTGAGGGCCAAACAGCCGGGCATGGTGGCTCACGCCTGTAATCCCAGCACTCGGGAGGCTGAGGCAGGAGGATTGATGCAAGTTCGAGACCAGCCTGGGCTACAAAAGTGAGCTCAGGACCAGCCTCAACTGCATAGTAAGACCCTGTCTCAAAAAGACAAAAAAAAAAAAAAAAAAAAAATTGAGGGCCAGTAAGATAACTCAGTGATCTAAATTATGCAGGGGACCCCGGTTCAATCCCCAGCACTGTATGCTGTGCCAGCCTCACCCTCAGGGTGGGTTGAGCCAGCAAAAAAAAACTTTGAAACTATAAATTTTCACCATATATTGAAGAACCTGACTGTACTGGCTTATTTTATGAATTCAGGATGACTTTAATCATGACAATTTGAGGTATAACTGCAGGCAAAAAATCTCTCCAAGCTTGAGGACATCTTCATAGATTTATTCGTGGTAATAACTGTGCAAGGCTTTGCATATTAGTGTACTTTACCTTGGGAAGAAGCATATGGCTCTGTATAGTGTCCATTATAGTGCAGCTGGGGTGGGGGAGGCATCACATAGGCCTGGGGTTTAGGCTAAGAAATGGAAAGTTGGACACAGGGTTAAAACACATTGCCTATGTAATAGAGGTAAAGTACTTCTCTTCTGGATTCTTGCCCGCCACTTAAAAATAAGGCTTCTACAGGAGCTAGCTATACTATATGTGGAAAATAAACATGATGACACAGTGGGTCGTGAAAGTCACACATCACTTTCACAATTGCTAATAATGACAACACCAAGCCATGTACTGACGCTGAGGATGCAATATCTTCTTCCAGAAGGTAAGAAGAGGGACAGGGAGATAGCTCAGTAGGACAGTGCCTGCCTGGCAAGCAAAAGGTCCGGAGTTCAATCCTGGGTACCACCAAAAAAAAAAAAAAAAAAAAAAGATAAGAAGTAAGGGCCAGCCATATAGTTCAGCGGATTAAAACACATCCTTAGGCAGACACGGGCCAAGGTTTGATCCCAGGCCTGTCGTGCCAGACTAGCCCTGCCTCCGGGGTGCGATTAGCTGGAGACTGAGACTGGACATGGTGGTGCATGCCTGTAATCCCAGCGCTTGGGAGGCTGAAAACAGGAGGATTGCTATGAGTCCAATCTACCTAGTGAGATCCTGTGGACCCTGTCCTAAATATATTTTTTAAAAAATCAAAAGGTAAGAAGGAGCCAACACAAATCTCCTTATATAAAGATCTGAATGTAAGCTTATATGTAGTATATTTAATCCTGCCAAACAAAGTTACCAAGTAATTTAAACATTTACTGACTATAGTTACTCTTGGCTAATAACAGAAATATATAACATTTAATTGGACCTAGTATTTACATATGTCTAACAGGATAAATATTAGATTGAACTGAAGAAGTTACCCTTCCTTGGCTAAAAATGATCAAGTATGAAGTTTTACGGCTCAAACTCAAAATTCACCTACTCAAAGTATATCTTATGAAGCCAAATGGCACTGCTAAAAAAAAAAGCCATCGAATGTTTCTTCTTACCAGAGAAAGCCTTGAAGATGACCTCCTCCTGATCGGATTCACTGTGACAGTCTGAGTTTGCCTATTGAAAACAGACAGTTTTGAGAAAAGCACACACACTTTCTAATTCTATCAAAACAAACGTAGGCAGAGAAAGGTAAAAGACAAATGAGACAGTCACAGATGAGAGAACATACAAGTGATATGCTGGCACTTGTGGGGCGGTGACCACTTCCAGCCCAGAACTATGCTCTGGGGCATCACACCCTGGACCACCAGGGAGGGAGGCTGCTACTCCTGCCTGGCCCATCATGTTCGTCAGATGAGTCTTGTGGCATGGCCATGCAGGAGACCCCCAGCAAACTCAGTCCGTGCAACTCTGTACAGGCTGGACAGTCCTGAAGGGTCAGCTGGCAGCCCAGAAGCACAGCAGGGAATGGCTTCATTGAAGGTCTGCTAAGCACAGACTCCAAACATCTGGAGAAGGCAGCTATAATTGTGCTGACTTCAGAATTTAAATGGGAGGGACCAGCGACATGGCTCAGCCTTCTAAAGTGCCTGCTTAGGCAAGCTTAGGCAACTGCAGGGACCTCGGTTTGATCCCTGGCATGACATGCTGTACCAGCCCCATCCCCAGGGCAGGCTGAGCTGGCCATAACAACAACAAAAAAGAATTTATATGGGAGGTGGGCTACATTTCTCTAAGGAACTGAATTAGGTGAATTAGGGAAAGGCAAAAGTAGAAAAGTTGATTCAATGTGCCTGTGATGAACCCATTCACCTTTTTTGATAAAAGTCTCTGGTTTGTTTTTAAAAGCAACTAAGACTATTAAGGAAGGATAACTGATATTATCTGGTAATTTGAGATCTTAAACTATTCACATAGGTTTCATCTTTGAACAAATAAGTTTTTTTTTAACAACAACACCAAAAAAAAAACCAAACAAAATCATGGGCTAGAGAGATAGCTCTGTGGCACAAGTGCCTGCCTGACAAATGCAAAGTCATGAGTTTGAACCCCAGTCCCGCAAAAAACAAAATAAAACAACAACATCAACAACAACAAACCAGAAAACCCCTTTTAAAACGGCACAGTTTTTAAATAGAGATTTTTTTTTCTTCCATGTGATCAATTTTATTGCAGATAAGATTTAGAACTTAGAGAAACTGACCTCTTGGCTTTCTGGATGACTTATATAATTTTGTCAAAGAACTTTTAGAAGATTTACTACCTGCTCCTGGCTCATGAACTTAAATGATACATAATTAATAACTGCAGAAATATCCTGTGGCCACTGGGCATGGTGGTGCACGCCTGAATCCCAGCACTTGGGAGGCTGAAGCAGGAGGATTGGTGTGAGTTTGAGACCAGCCTGTGCCACGAAAAGTGAACTCAAGGCCAGCCTGAATTGCACAGGGAGACCCTGTCTCAAAAAGACAGGAAAAAAAAAAAAAAAAAAAAAAAAAATCCTGTGGCCTGTGGCTGGAGTTTTAAAGGCTATCTACTAGAAAGCAAACATTCAATCTATTTCAGTGGTTCTCAACCTTTCTAATGCTGTGACCCTGCAATACAGTTCCTCAGAAAGCAAACATTCAATCTATTTCAGTGGTTCTCAACCTTTCTAATGCTGTGACCCTGCAATACAGTTCCTCATGTTGCAGTGACCCCAAACCAAAAAATAGTTTTGATGGCTACTTCAAACCTGTAATTTTGCTACAGTTATGATTTGGAATGGCTTTAGGTGACCCCTGTGTTTTGGTCGTTTAACCCCCGCTGGGGTCGCAACCCACAGGTTGAGAACCGCTGATCTACTTAATCAACAAATTAATAATGAGAAGGTTGTCTTCTGAAGTAACATTATTCATCTGGGCATAGTGGCACATGCCTGTAAAGCTAGCACTCTGGGAAGCTGAGGCAGGAGGATCAATAGTTCAAGACCAACCTGAATAACCTGGTGACTTAGCAAGACCCTACCTCAAAACTGTGAGGAACAGCTGAGCTGGAGATGGACCACACATCTGGGGCCTAAGCAAGGCCAAACCCGAGAAGACGGAGCACCAGAGGCAAGCCGCGTGAACACGCCGCTGGGACTGGGGCGAGGCCAACGCAGCAGGGGTCTGGCCCTGTGTCTTCCCTGTTAGCTCCAGTACCGAGGGCTCTGTGAATTGTGTTGCTTTCAGCGTTCTCAGCAAAGCACTGAGACCTTGCACTTTTTAGTCCATCACACTTCCCCTCTTTACTACATCTAAAGAAAGACACGGACCATGCAGGGTTGTCACTGCCTCTCCATCAGAAAGGTAAGGTCCCCACCTGACCTAGCTTTCTTTTTAGTAAGTATCTGTAGTTTTTTCTTAATTTCTTGTGGCCCCCTCTATGGATCCCACTGCCTATTCAGTGCAGAAATAAGAATTTTTAGAAGGGCTAACAATGTAGTTGAATGTGAAAGCCCGGGTTATAATACCTTGTAACACAAAAATAGGCATATATTGTTCCCAGAACAGAGAGAGAGAGAGAGAGAGAGAGAGGCTGACAGATTTCACTATGAACAATATGTATATATATATATATATATATATATATATATATATATATATATATATTTTTTTTTTTTTTTTTTTTTTTTTTTTTTTTTTTTTTTTTTTTTTTTTAATTTATGTTATGGCCAGCTCAGCCTGCCCTAGAGGTGGGGCAGGCACAGCATGTGGTGCCAGGGATCAAACCTCAGTCTCTACAGTTGCCTAAGCAGATGCTTTAAACCACTGAGCTATCTCACTGGCCCAAAAGTAGGCATATATTATTCTTAGCACTCTGATAATTGCTACCTCTACTCAAATTCTAAGTATTAATTTAATTATACAAGACTTTTGAGACAAAAGAAAACCAGAGGAAATGAGCAACAGCTGGCCAACACTGCTTTTACTCGCTAACTTTTAATAATCTGTCAGTGAAACACTGACATCTGTTACAAAGGATGCTCTCCCCTCTGTTAGTGTCACTACCTCTGAGCTTAACTACACTGCAGTTTGCTGCTTTGAAATTTACGTTGTCTCTCATCAGCAGGCATGCTTGCAGCTAAGTTTAGGTAAATGGGGGCCTTGAACTTTATGCAGAGTCTAGCAGAAACTATGATGTAAGCCGGGCATGGTGGCACACGCCTGTAATCCCAGCACTTGGGAGGCTGAGGCAGGAGGATTGGTGTGAGTTCGAGACCAGCCTGGGCTACAAAAGTGAGCTCAAGGCCAGCCTGAACTGCATAGTGAGACCCTGTCTCAAAAAGACCAAAAAAAACAAAAAAGAAACTATGATGTAGATGGACTGAGCTATTATAAAATACTGTAGGTTCAAAAATAAGAGGGCTGGGGATATATATGGCTGAATAGCACAAGTGCCTACCTGGCGAGGGCAAGGTCTTGAAGTTTGATTCCCAGAACAGAGAGAGAGAGAGAGAGAGAGGCTGACAGATTTCACTATGAACAAACTCCAACACGTCCACAGTTGCCTCAGTGTGTTTGGCACAGCACCCCAGGAGGCAGAGCTCGGGAGCGCGGGTAGCCACACCCACCCTCGCTGTCTACTCAGGCATCTTGCTGACAGCACCCATGGAGATAAACACTGCCCGCCACAGGAGCCAGCTCTGCCAAGTACAAGACAAAGGCCTAGGTCCTCCACCTGCCTATGGCTCGTCCTGGGCAGCATCACCATGAGTTCTAACAGTCTGACTCCCTCCTTTCCTTGGCACTGTCCTTGGTGCAGTTCAAGCTGTGATCACCCTCCACAAGGTCACACTCCAGAAAAAGTGATGAGGCTGTTGACTGTGCCCTCTGGACTTCTGCTGTGATCTCTATGCCGATGGGTACTGTCAGTAAGAGGCAGCCGCAAGGCCTCTCGGGAGTCGCTGGAGCAGGTACGCTAGAGAAGACGATAGGAAGGGGGTTTCCACCTGAGTGAAAGAGATGAGGCTGCTCGCAGATAGTGAAACTATGCTAACAACTGCCGATCATCTAGTGAAATTCACACGCCAACCCCAAAAGGGAGATCCAGTCATTGTCATGATTTTATAGATGGGGCAACTGCTACTCAGATGAAGTCGCTCTTGGTCCTGTGGCAAACCAGTGGCAGAACCAGCATCTGAAGATGCAGCTTCGTCAGATTTCTGGGCGGAGGCTCCCACTACTGTTTGGCCGCTTCCTCAATTTCAGTTCATCTGGAAGGCCTCTGGGAGAAGGGGCTTACCATGGCATCTCGGCCTGGCACCCCGCCTGCTTCACAGGGAACCCTCGGTGTGAGGGGTGTGTGCTGAACAAACGGGTGGCAGGCGAGTGGGGACCACAGCTGACGTCCTCTACTGAGCAACACCAACTTGTCCTGGCCCCTTTCAAGGCTGAGGATAACAAGAGTGACTACAACACACTCGAGGTTTGCAGGACATTTGACTGCCAGCTCTCACTACCTCCCTCCCATGCCCTCTGAAGCCCCTGCAAGTCTCCAGCCACTGTCCTAACACCTGCATTGCCCCTGGATTCCTGCAGAGCAGGTGCACACACATCACCCTGAGCAGGAACAATTACCCCAGGCCAGGAACTGAGGCCCTCCAGGCAGGCACAATCATCCCACGGGCCCCTCTTGAGCGCCCGCAGAGAACCAGAACTGAGACAATGCCCGAGCAGACGCCGCCACCTCAGCAAGCTGCCTACAAGCCCCCCCACCATGTTAATGTCTCCGTCAGGGCCGTGCCCCTCAGCTCCTCTCCTCAAGCTCAAGTCTTTCTGCATTTTTCCTTCCCTCTCCACCCAAGCTCTTGCCTGTGAGTTTGCGCCCTTTGCCTTAGTTTTAACTCCCATTAATTGTTAAAATCAAAGTCCCCTCGTGTGCACTGCCACCTGCCCCAAGGCCTGTGTGAGGAGGGCAGACACACACTGTCTGGCCCATGGCTGCTCCTTGGTCCCCACAGGGCCCCTTCACGTGGGTCTGTGGGAAGTGTTGCATCCTCTGCACACCTGGGGCCCGGAGGACTGAAGCTCTGCCATATCTGGGCTTCCTGCCATCTCTTCAGGTCTGCAGCAGGCCTAGCAGATGATGGGGAAATGTCTCTCCCCATCCAGGCAGAGCTTCTGGATAACATAAGTCCCCAGAAGAAGTGGGCACTGGCTACCATGTACCCAACAATCCCACACCACAGGGGACATTCGCCAAGCCCCTCGCTGCACTCAGCTGCCCGCATGCTGCGGGCAGAAATGCAGGTTTCTCCACAGAAAGTCTCCTGGGCTTGGCTCTGCAGGCTGGAGGACAGAGCCCACAGAGAGATGCAGGGAAAGCTTTTTACCAAGAGCCCTTCCCTGCTGTAATCACTGGCTGTTCCCATCCCAAGGGACATCAACCATCCCTCCCCATCAGGTCCTTGGCACACTATATCACACTGAGTCCCTCTATAGCCCTGGCACAAAAAGACACGCACGTCCTTTTTTTTTTGTGGGACCAGGGTTCAAACTCATGGCCTTGCACTTGCCAGGCAGGCACCTGTGCCATGCAGCTATCTCCCCAGCCCCAATACACATCCTTTTAAGGCTTCCCCTTGCTCCCAATTTACAATCAGTCATAAAAGGAAATGAGACGAGGGTAAAGCGGCTCTTCTCCCCAAGACATACATTGCTCCGGCTCGGGCTGGCACAGCCCCTGTAGTCCATACCTGCCAGGCAGCACTGCCCAACCAGGGGACCTGAGGATGAATGAGCAAGCAGGCCCTGGCCCATTGAGCCCCCTCCAGTCCAGTCCACAGGGAACAGCAGGCACAAACACTCCTGCAGCCTGGGAAATACGCAGAGAGTGCAGGCTCTGCTTCTGCGGCCATCCCTCAGTGGGCGTACAGCAGGGCAGGGCATTTCACTGCGACCTGCAGCTCTTTGTCCATGCAGAGGCAGCAATAGCAATGTGCGGCTGCAGGACGGCTGCAGGACTAATGAAGATGCACACTCTGGGCACGATGCCAGACACACAGCAAACATTATTAAAATCCTCTTATGAATTATAAATGCTTGTCGGGGACCAGCATGGCTCTACCACTGGGCTGCACGTACCACCCTCAAACTAGATCTTAAAGAATGACTGAGAGTGCTGGAGGCAGGGAGGAAGAACACGCACTGCCATGGCCTGGGCTGCGAGAGGCATCAGTAGTCAGGTCAGCCAGTGCCAGGAGCCTCAGCAGGGCCGAGGCAGCACGGAGGACCTATAGCCAGGAGGCTGGAGTCAGGTCCTGACCCATAACTCCCAAGGCAGCACTCAGCATCTTGGTAATCCATCCAGAGAACCAGAGATGGTGACATGGGTACCACACTGGCCCCAGAGAGCAAAGACACCCTGCAGTAAGGTCACTGGGATGGAGCAGAAACTTTTAGCACTCGGCTGGGATATCATGTTGCTGGAAGTCTCCCTACTTCGGCTGTTCTGGGTGGGGTAGCTTTTCCTAGTGGAACCTACAGCACCAAAGCAGAGCTCTAAATCTTGCTGCTAAGGACTCACTCAGCAGATTCTTCAAGGCCTGGACAGCCAGACTCTGGTGGTACTGAACACAGCAACGGCTGGAGCATTTTCCCTGTGTACTGCTGCCGAAATTACTGCAGGTGGGGGTGGGGGCAACATTTAGCTGGTTCCAAATGCAACACAGGGAAAGAGGATAAACAGGGACAGGTAATTGTAGAGGAAGATGGAATGGGGGAAGTCGGCCTCTGATGAGGACACCACTTACCACACAACTGACTACAATGAAAAGTGAGGTACAAGAAGGCTTAGGGAAGCACCCACACTTCCCTAAGGAGGCTCAGGGAAGCACAAGAAGGAGCAAGCACAGCATCCCGAGATGAGAGCCTGCTCCCAGCCCAGCAAAGATGCGGTGCAGCTGCCAACAGTGAGCGAGGAGGAGTGCGAAGGAAGCCAGGTCAGGACCAAGCAAGGACCACGCCATGTTCACCCTCATGCACTTGTAGGTCAGAAGGAAGCCAAGGGCTGCAGGGGTTCAAGATGAGTAACAGGATCCGACTCATGGTAAACTATGATCGTTGTGGCTGGCTGAGGGAAAAGCTACACAGGCAGGCACAGAGACAAGGTGGCTGCAGTCTCAGGTGAGATGACAGCACCAGCACAGTCGCTCACAGGGACAAAAATGGTCAGGCGTCAGATCTGCGGTGAAGGTGGAGCCAGCACAGCCAGCTAATGAACTGGGTGGGGTCTGAAAAAGAAGCCTGGATGAGTGGGGCATGTCTGGGGCCCGAGCAACTGGGCGAGCGCAGTGTGCTGCCTCCTGTCGACACAGAAGGTAAGAGAAATGGGCACAGGCAGGTAGAGGAGGAGGAGGAGAACAAGAGCTTGGTTGAGGCACACAAAGATACGCCCAGCAGGCACCCAGAGGGACAGGTAAACCAGCGGGAGGGTACAGGACTTTGGAGCTCAAGGATGCAGGGCTGGAGACCAAATCTGCTGAGCAACTGGTGTGCTGGCATGAGGCCAGGTGAAGCCCTCCAGCGGGGGAGCAGTCAGCGCCAACCCAGACTAGAGAGGAGCAGGAGGATTGGTAGAGGCGCCTGCTGTACACTCACAGGACTGAGCTCCCGGAGCACCCACGCATGCAGGTCAGCCGTGGCAGCAGTGTCCACTATGGCGGCTCAGGGAAACGGGGGAGGAAGAGAAGACAGAAGTGCAGTATGAAAGCAGGGCGGCTACTGCTGCTAGGGCTGAGGGCAGAGTGAAGGGCACGGGGGTCACGGGTGGGAGATCACCCGCATCTGCACGGGCATTACTGAAACACGTGTAGGGGGAGGGGTCTCAATTCTTCACCTGACATGAAAATAATGCTTGCTCAAAATGCTAACCAGGGCACTGACGAAAAAACATAAAGAATATTACTCTCCTTTTTTTTTAACTTTTAAAAATGAGAATGGTGCTAATAACTAGTTGAAAAAAAGTCTGGCGGTACCAAGACCAAGTTATGAGAACTTGGTCTAATGACAAACGAGGGAAAAAAAATTTTTTTTTTCTTTTTGGTCATGTTGTGAATTGAACCCAAGGCCCCTGCATTGAGCTCAATCCCCTCCCTTTCTTTTTCTTCAGATTGGGCTTCACTAAGTTACCCAGGCTAGCTCCAACTTGCAACCGTTCTGCCTCAGTCTTCCAGAGTACTGGGACAGCTTGCGCAACACCAGCCCTGGGTATCAGATGCCATTTTAGTAGGCAACAAAGTGAAGAGATTATGCTAAAGGTATCAGGAAAAGTTATCATTTGACATCTCAGATACATAAGAAAGCTCAAAAAAAAAAATAAATAAATAAATAAAATAAAATAAAAGAAAGCTCAAGATGAAGTTCTAAGTGAGCTGTTTTCTACAATTCCACACACACAAGAAATACTCACAGGCTACACTGGTTTAATCTGTAAAATTTGTGTCTCGCAACGCAGAGTCTCCACACGTACTTGGCTGTTTCCATGTCTTCCTGGCAAACACAACGCCATAAAGTCACATAAGGCACTTTCAGCCCCAAGCTTGTCGGAGCCCAGGTGTAAGTGGATACCAAGGTACAGTAAGGCCATTTCCTGTGCAGTGCAATTCTTTTTTCTAACACCTAGGCTAGGATATGAGTCTTCCAAGTAGGATCTTAATGATGAAGATGGAAAAAAAAAAAAAAAAAAAAAATCTGTCCTAACTGTGTAGGTCTGATACTGAACAGTTTAAAAATACTTTGGAAATCCAAAACTTATGAAAATACCCATTTTTATTCCTCACAAATATTCTCAAAGATTGTCAACAAAACCTTTGACTCGGCGACTCAAGATTGCCTTTGTCAAAAGAACAGAAGGAAGTGGCTATTACATAATTTTGCTGCAAAGCTATCCGTTATCACCAGAATTAAGATGTTGGTCCTTATTTTCTTTCCAACTTAAGTGGCCAAGTAAAAACTAACTAAAGGGCCAGAGCTGGATTCAATCCCCAATACTGAAAGAAAGAAAAAGATAGCACCTATCTAAAGATTCACTTAGCAACAGTTACTTAATACCCATTTTCCAAAACGTTACATTATGCAATTTGCTCTCTTAGGCAATTAAGAAACATTACAATTTTAATGCCCTTCCTCCTCCCTCAAAACGTGGAGAAATGCTGGCTGCTCTTTTAAGGACAGGGCTCCGGCAGATGCCTTGTTCTTACTCACAGCTTGGAACTGTATGGTCTCCTCCTTGTTCGCCAGCTCTAACGCAAAGAAGGACTTGTTGTGGGACATGTTAGCAATGTCGTGCCACCTGAGAAACAATGGGAGACAGCAGGGTAAGTAAGTGCTGGGGGGGACACAGAACACATGCGTTCTCCTTCAGCTAAGAGCAGAAGTTAATATTTGTTAATCATTTTGAAATAAAAGAGTCATTTTAATCTCCTAGCATTGTTTCCCAATTGAAGCAGCAGTAGCTACTTATAAAAATAAAGGCATGTAGTCAATGAAGGAAGAGAGCATTTGAAAGATATAAAATACAGTATCCTCCTTTGCTAAGATAGCTTGATCTCCAAAGATCCCCAATGCTGCAATTATTCATTCAACAAACACTATAAAGGGCACCTATCATGACAATGCCAGATCGCACAGGTCCTGGGGTCACAAACAGTACAGTCCTTGCCCCCAAGGGGTGCTCTGGCTGGCAAGGCTGCACGAGGCAAGAGATAAATAAGAAAGCACTGCTGAAAATTGTAGTTAGATATGACAAAGGAACCACACAGGCAGGGCGACTCCAAAAGATTGCAGGGTGAAGATGAAGTTCGAAGACTGGGAATGCAAGGACTGAACCATTCGGGGTGTTTTACTGGGACACAAATCCCATGCCATGCTTCCTAATTCTGTTTTATCATCTTTGGCTTTCATGTATTAACATTTGCTTTATTACACAGCTGTGTAACTTTATAAAAGGGGCAAATATTTCAGGAAAAAAAGAAGTATGTAACCTACTTATAGTTCTTCATTGTGTGGGTTCAGTACCTCTCATCAGAATTGCTCTGGATTAGGAAGTGTTTCAGTTTTTGGATTTTGGAATACCTGCACAGACCACCACTTGAGCATTCCTAAACTGAAAATCCAAACAGGAAATGCTCCAATGTCTGGAACTTGCTGTATGTGACGTTGGGGACTGAGCCCAAGGCCCACGTGTGAAAACCAATACATAACCACCAAGTTTTGCATTTCGTACCTTAAGAGTTTTAGTCAATTTGTACCATATTTATTTATGTAAATGTTAAGATAATTCATTACTTGGGAGGTTGGAGCAGGAGGACCGATGTGAGTTCAAGACCAGCCTGAGCTACAAAAAGTGAACTCAAGGCCAGCCTGAACTGTACAGTGAGACCCTGTCTCAAAGGACAAAAAAAAAAAAGATAATTCAGCAGTGATTCAATGTTTGTTAAAGCTAAAGGTTATCTTAATAAAATTCCTATCTAGCCCGGCATGGTAGTGCATAAACGTAACTGCAGCACTCTGGGAGGCTGAGGCAGCAGGATCACAAATTCAAGCACAGGGCCAAGGAGACAGCTCAGTGGCATAAGCACCTGCTGGGCAAGCACAAGGTCCTGAGTTCAATCATGGGTACCACCAAAAAAAAAAAGATCTACCAAGACAAATTCAAGCCCAGCCTGAGCAACTTAGCAACAGAGCCAGACCCCTGTCCCAAAATAAAACATTAGAAAAGGGCTGGGGCTCAGATCAGCAAGGAGGCTCTGGGATCAATCTCCTTTACAAATCAATCAATCCATCCATCCGTCAGTCCCATCTGATGATGAAGACAACTGGTTGAATGTCTTGGGTTTCTAGGTGGCCCTTTCACGCTGTCAGTATTCTCCATTCCACATGCAGCCCAGAATCATTTTCTCCTCCCTGTCCCTTGGCTGGCCTTGAACTTGCAACCCTTCTGCCTGGGTCTAGTCTCCTGGGAGCTGGGGCTGTAAGACCTTGCCATCATGCCTGGTCAGTGGAAGAGGTTTTGAAAGGAAAACCTGCTTGTCAAGAAGAAATGATAGTTCTGGCTTACAAAGCTTGGATAGCGTGTGCAGACTGGAAGACAGTAGAGGAGGAAGAGATAGGAGCAATAAAAACAGAGTTGCTCAATATGGTAACCAAGAGCACAGGCTTACAGGAGATAAACTGAGTTGAAGTCCTGCCTATGGTAGTTAATAACTAGGAGGGGACAGCGCAATGGTTCAGTGGTCTAAGTCGCCTGCTTAGGAAAGCTTAGGCAACCGCAAGGACTGCAGTTTAATTCCCGGCACCACCTGCTGCACCAGCCCTGCCCCTAGGGCAGGTTGAGCCAGCCACAAAAAAAAATAATAATAAAATAAAAAATAACTAGGACCACGGACCAATCTCTCAGCTTTTATTAGGCCCAAATATCCCCCATGTAAAATGGTGGCAACACTTGCTACTCAGAGTTGTTATAAAGATCACAGGAAAAAATATAAAGGAAGCACATTGCATAGCATCTGGTACACGATACAGTGCATTCCAGAATTGGTAGACACAAGGAACCAAGACCCAAAAGAGACAGGGCATGTTTAATACTTTATAAGATGTGTGAATGCTTAATATTTTTATCAAGAGAAGATAGAATTTCAGAGTGACAATGCAAATATTCCTGGGAAATAACACTGGATTTTCTAAGATGAGAAATTTTAAGGTGCTATAATGGAAGATTTCAACAATATGATCCAATTTGTGTTTAAGATGGTAACTACAACAGACAATACTAAAAAGGAAACATGAGCTATCTCTACCTTCAACGTTCAGCAATTTATCCCTACTGGAGGGACCATTAGCATGTCTGTACATATATGGTCCACTACGTACACCCCAAAGTTTTCACAAGTGGATAGTAGGGTCAATCTTATAAAATGGGGAGGGGGTATACTGAAATTTGTTGAGATGTTGGTATTTGGGGAATTTTGTTACAAAAGTAGAATGAAAAGAAAGGTCGAATTTTCCACAACAAATAGCCCTAGAGCTGGGCGTGGTGGTGCTCGCCTGTAATCCCAGCACTCGGGAGGCTGAGGCAGGAGGATTGGTGCAAGTTCGAGACCAGCCTGGGCTACAAAAGTGAGCTCAGGACCAGCCTCAGCTGCATAGCGAGACCCTGTTTCAAAAAAACAAAACAAAAAAAAAAATAGCCCTAGAAACCAGAGTTCATGAGAAAAATTCAGATCAAAACAAAAGGCCTCCATGTGGCAAGAGGTTCATGAATTTTGAAGCATTTTATAAGTAGGCCATTGTCAGCAGCATTGTTTTCTGCACATCTGATACTGCAGCGAGCAGCATATTCCTGAAGTACGCGCGCTACTCTTGGGTAACGTTTTTGTCTAGGGAGTATTTTTGTTTTCTATTGAGACCTCGGGAGAGATTTGTGAACAAAATGAAAACGACACCAATAGGAACCACAAAACGCATGCATTAAAGGGAAAGAGAAGTACCTAAATATCGTAGGAGGCCTTCCATTCTTGTGCTTCACAAAGATGCCCTCGAGACAGGCGCCGATGGATATGTCACTTCCTTGGCTATCCTATGAGCACAGGGCAGAGAAAGAGCCGCTCAGGAAGCAGCGGCCCAAGAGCTGCAGTCATTTTGTACACAGCTCCTTAAGACTGTTTCCCAGGGCCAGGGAGACAGCTCCATGGCACAAGCACCTGTCTGGCAAGTGCAAGGTTGAAAGTTCAAACCCCAGTCCCACCCAAAAAAAAACTTTCCCTAAACTTGAATACGAAACGTTCCAAAGATCTTACTATCTTGTAAACACGTATGAAAACTGAAACTGTATTTCCTGGTCATTTCAAAGCACCAGGTACACAATGGGAATGTTTTGCTACAAAATGCTAGACACAGGCCGGGCGTGGTGGCTCACGCCTGTAATCCCAGGACTTGGGAGGCTGAGGTAGGAGGATTGCTGCGAGTTCGAGACCAGCCTGGGCTACAAAAGTGAGCTCAAAGCCAGCCTGAACTGTGCAGTGAGACCCTGTCTCAAAAAGCCAAAAAAAAAAAAAAAAAAAAAAAATGCTAGACACAACAGGACTTCCACTTTCAAGTTCTCACACGTGAGCTTTAGTGCACCCTCCAGCTTCCTGACTATTCTCTCAAAGCCCCAGGCCTAGCTTTAGAGAGCCTCGGCTTCGAGCCGCACATACTTTTGCAGGGTAGCTCTCTTCTCCATAGCCGTCCATTCTTTCTACCTCCTGCATGTACAGCATTTCAGCATCAGGAGCCGTGAGCCCTCTGCAATCCAAGAGATGTTACTGAAATCATTTACAGAAATAACACGTTTTAAATAAAGCTTTGTTTCAAGACTATATACAGATTTGGAACAAGATATCATAAACATTTCAGGCCTCTGAACATCTGTAATTGGTTTTATCAATGCTTCAGTACTTAGCAAAAGCTGTGTAGCAGCCAAGAACTGTACTGAATGCAGAAGGTGAGATCTGTAACACCCTATACCTTAGAATGTAAGCCAGCGAGGGCAAGGCAAGTGATGGAACGGGCCCTAAAATGGCAAGTGATGCTAGGACTGCTTCCAAAACTGTTTAATTATCCCCAAAACATCAGGCATTACTGAGAATCACATGCTAGATGTTAAGTAATAAGTGGAGGAAACAATGTGAAGTGGCTAGACGGAAATCTCTTTTAGCCCAGTGTCGGGGGCACTACAGAGATGCATAGGAAGCAGCATGGGGGAAGAAGGGGTGCTCATCAGCACGGAGATCCCGATCCAACTTCCTCTTCTGTTGCTTCTACCTTTCTTTAATGTACCACACTCACATCTATGGACCTCTCCTCCTCGCATACCTGTCAACCGCATAGGGACCAAAACAATCCCTAGTATCCCTTGCAAGACAACTCAGTGTGTGTGTGACCACATCACCTTCTCAACTCCCCAGGGTACACCCCAGCCAGGGGCAGTCGTAATCCATGCTGCCCACAGCTCTCCCAGGGCACCCATGACCCTACCACATCACTATATTTACAGCTGAATGCTTGCCCTGCCCATCCCCAGGAATTCCAGGCTGGGAACATACTCTGGGGAGGCAGGAAACCATTGTCTTTATCTTTGAGCCAATCTAGCATTCTGCCTCATACAAAGTAAGAGTACAAATGCGTTCCTCAGGACTGTCTTTCTTCTTTTTAAGGTGTTTTGTTTTTGCTTTTGTTTTTTTTTTTGGTGCAGGGTCTCACTAGTGACAAACTCACAGTGATCCTCCTGTTGCAGCCCCGCCAGTGCTGGGATTACAGGCATGTGCCACCACAACCGGTTTTAGCAGCCTGCTCAGCAAGGGGCCTGCAGTATATGCTACCAGGGATCAAACCTGAGTCCTTGTACTTTGCAGGCAGGTACTTAAAACCATCAAACTATGTCCCTAGCCCCCAGATTGTTTCAAATCCCACCTCTACTACATGGGAAGATCAAGGTCTTTATGGCTTTGGTTTCCCTGTCTCCAAGGTAGAGATAAAATTGACCTTAAGGAGTACTGGAGTTACACAATTCCATACTATACAAAGAATTGGAACTGTGTGATACTTGGTGTAGACTAAGAGCTAGTGTTCCCTGGGGTGGGAACACAGAGATTCTTATAGACAACACAGAGATTCACCATCACAGAAATAATCTCCACCAGCACAGAGGTACACGGAAGCCAACAAAAACACTGTCAGTGCAGGTGGAACCAGAGCTCCTATCATAGGTCCCCAGACAACAGAAACACTGCTTCTAAAATACCCTGGGGGAAATAACTGCACATGCTGCACTGGGAAGGAAAACAATCTCGCCAGTGTTGCCTTCCTCTATCCTGCTCCGTAACATAGAAGATCTGTTATGTAACATAGAAGGTGCTTAACTGGCAGCCTTCAGGGACTGGCTGCATTTCATTTCCTTTTCCTCAGGGGTAAACATGTCTGATGAGTAGATGAATGTGGGCGAGTGAGGATGATGGGCCTGCACGCTACCTGTAGCTGCAGTAAGGTTCTAAATGTAATGTATCAACAGAGACTTCACATTCAAACAGGAACAATTACGCACCACTGCCATGCCCTATTTCTTAGTGTTACTTATGTTTTTATTTTTTGTGTGGCTGGCTCAGCCTACACTGGGGGCAGGGCTGGCATAGCATATGGTGCTGGGGATTGAACCATGGTCCCTGCCATACCTGCATTTGCCTAAGCAGACACCTTAAACCACTGAGCTATCTCAACGGCCCGTTACCTGTATTTTTGATGTAGTAAGGCCACTTTCTGGGTTGCTTCTTCCAACACTTTTTCATCTTGTGGCCACCCCTGAAGAAAATGCACAGTTATATCAATTCCTTAGGAGGAACTGTCGCAGCCCTGACTGCCTCTCAATTAAGGCAAAGTCATGGCTCTGTTAGTTGGGAACTTTTGCTGCCCTGTGTGATCAGGGTCCAAAGAATGCAGCGGCTCCTATTCGGAGGCCAAGAAACTTGTCCTCTCTTTTCAGCTCATGAAAGTGCAAATTTGAGCTGTGTCATTTCAGATCAGCGATATCCGCCAGCGAGCTCTGACCCAGCATGACAGCATCCTGTGCGCACTCTGGCTGGCAGAGCTGGGCAGGCCCTGAGGAGCACATTGTGCAGCACTCACACTACCTCCATCAGCCAAAACTTCAAGCAGCAAGAGGCGGAGTCGTTTTAGATTGCTGATAAGATGTCAAATCCATTTCAACATTAATTTTTTAGGTTTCAGGCCTTCTGTTAAAACCAAAATCTCTACATGGTTCTTAGAAGCCAAAACCAATTCTTCTCCCTAGGCTTAAGTGAAAATAGAAAGCTAATTTTTCTAGGGGCAGTGATGCCTTCAGACTTCAGTTTCCACCCATTTCCAATTACCAAGAAGAGAACAGTAGGGAAAGCACAGCCATTTCTGATGCTCACGAGAAGGAACTGAGCTTTGTACGCTATTCCAGCCTAGCAAGTATAAACCATGTGGACTTCATTTCAGGAATTTCTAAGGGCTAGGAATAAACCTTTGACAAAGGCCCAAGGCCAAGAGACTTACCACAGGAAACAACGCAAACTTCTGCAGAAAGTCCTGGGACTCATATTGATCAAAGTCTCCGAAATCAGCTGTACAGAATGACAAACATTCACATATTGATTTTATTTAATCTGCAGAGCATAATGTGCAGCCTACAGATGGTGTGCTTATCGTGCAGAAGTCAAATCTGTCCAAAAACTACAGGATGTATATTTAAAATATTAATTAGGTAAGTTCATGTATCCTGGAAAAATGCTTATGAATCAAGAAATTTTTAAAAGTTATAAACTATATATAATATACTCTGGCTTTTACAATTAAAAACATAGCAGGGCTGGGGAAACACCTCAGTAGAAAACTGCTTGCCTGGCCAGTGCGAGGGCCTGAGTTCAATCCCCAGTTCCACACAAAAAAAAAAAGCAAAATTTATCCTATAATGATATATGTATGAGTTTGGTCTGGGGGGCATTTTGTTTTGTTTCAGTTTGGTTTTATGAGATCGGGTCTCACTACACAGTGCAAGCTTGACTTGAACTTATAACTCAGGCTGGCCTCCACCTTGCAGCAATTCTCCTGCCTCAGCCTCCCAAGTGCTGGGATTATAGGTTTGTACCACCATATCTGGCTATGTTCTCTTTTTAATTTTTTTTTTTTTTTTTTAATAAAAATGTCAGGCAGAAACCAAACTGGGGAATGAAATTAGATCATTTGTATTTGTTAAAGAAAGATGTATTCGAATTAGGGAGATAATGAAATTAACTGTTTTTTTTAAAAAAATAAATGAATAGGTACTTGGAAGGCTCAGTTTGAGGCCAGCCTGGGCTATATTATGACACCCTGTTTCAAAAAGAATTAAATTAAATACAAAGTTAAGTGTATTAAAAAAAAAAAAAAAAAAACTTAAGAAAAAGTATTGTTTTTTATTTTTTATTTTAACACAGGG
Source organism: Myocastor coypus (assembly GCA_004027025.1). Classification (NCBI taxonomy): domain Eukaryota; kingdom Metazoa; phylum Chordata; class Mammalia; order Rodentia; family Myocastoridae; genus Myocastor; species Myocastor coypus. The sequence goes on along the minus strand of PVJA010008597.1, from coordinate 24,643 downwards.
TGTCACTATTAGTTCAGGCTAGCCTTGAACTCACAGCAATTCTCCTGCCTCAGCCTTGTGTGTGGCTGGAATTATAAGCATATGCCACTACAGCCAGCTGAAAAGGTATTCTTGCAGTCAAAGATGACACTTAAGAAAATTAGGGGGCAGCCAAATAGCTCAGGGGATTAAAATGCCTGCAAATAGGCACAGGGGCTGGGAGCCCCATCCCCAGGGCCTGCTGCACCGGCACCATGCCCACTGGCTCGGCAATTGAGACTGTGTGGTGACACACACCAGCATGCCTGTAATCCCAGCTCTTGGAAGGCTATAAACAGGCAGATCACTATGAGCCCAACCTAGCAGTGCAGCCCGATCTAGTAGTGAGATCCTGACCACCCTATAATCCCCTCCCTAAAATACAAACAATAAACTGCCGGGCGTGGTGGCACACCTGTAATCCCAGCACTTGGGAGGCTGAGGCAGGAGATCAGTGCAAGTTTGAAACCAGTCTGGGCTACAAAAGTGAGCTCAGGGCCAGCCTGAACTACATAGTGAGACCCTGTCTCAAAAAGACAATAATAATAATAATGATAATAATAATAATAGTAATAATAATAATAATAATAATAATAATAAAATACAAACAATAAAGAAAATTAAAAATACTTGTAGCTGGGCGTGGTAGCACACGCCTATAATCCCAGCACTTGGGAGGCTGTGGCAGGAGGACTGATATGAGTTTGAGACTAGCCTGTGCTACAAAAGTGAGCTCAAGGCCAGCATAGCGAGACCCTGTCTCAAAAAGACAAAAAAAAAAAAAAACCTTGTAAGAGAAATATAGTTCTACACGTATCAGATATTTATTTTAGAATGGACATGTCTCCATGCCTGTTAATATCTAGAGGAATTTTATCAATGATTCTCTGGATTAAATTTCACTTCTCAAGGCTAAATAGTTATCATTTCAAAGGACATGTGATCAGAAATCCCTCCAGAGTGCATACACCCATGTGACTTAGTGCATAGCAAATCTGAAAGTAAACAATTCAAAAATGCACGTGAGGTCTGGGCAAGCCGCTCCATGCTGCACTGCTTGTGGAGCACTCATGGGGCAGGGCGTGGTGCTCAGCACCTCCCAAGGAAGCTTGGGAAGTGCAAAACTATCTATCCTGACTCACAGTGCTCTACAAGCCAGGACAATTACTTAAAAATCAACAAATGAAATGTATTTAAAGTGAATATAACCTTCTTGACCCCGCTGATTGACATTAGCTCATAGCATTCCAACTCCTGCAGCTAGATAAATTGTAATGTATATTAATCGATTTAAAAGCATATGTATTTCTGTTCACTGAGATAGACTGCTACATCTTTACACATGTAATACGGTTAACCTTCCAAAAGTCTCGTATTTCACTGAAATAATTCAAATACATTTCTTCCTATAGGAAGCCCCTGAAATAATAGCATATTTATTCATAAATATATTAACACTCCTAAAAATATACATAGAAAGCCAATTACTTTAAGAAACCATTACTGTTTTCATTACAATGCATTTTAATCTGATACAACTATTACATTATTAACTATAACTTCAACCACTTAGTAGGCATCATTTACCTTGGACAGCTAAGCCTGCTAGCTGAATTGCTTGTTCTAAAGTACAGGGAATGTTTCCTTCCAAGATATCTTTCTTCAGCTGCAGATAATACTGATACCTATTTTAAAAACATCAATTTTAAAAGGTCAGTATTATTATCAAGATTAAACATTTAACCATAATTTGGTAGAAGACCATAAGCCAATCAAGTGATGTCTTAACTCCAGATGGTTTTGAAGAGTAACAACAGTGTCGTTGACTGTACTAACACACAACTGTCAAAAGTAAATTCAGCTACCGTGCCCGCTTCAAAGGGCTTAACATCTTCAGTAATACACTTAAAGCTGTGGACACAAGGCTAGGAATGGAGCTGGTACTCAGACAATAGCTATTATTATCAGCAGTCATGCTTTTTAGGGTTTCCTCTGTATCACTTCCCCATTTTGATATAAATGCAGAAAGTTATACATTGTGAACTGAATTTTTAAAAATATACTTGTTATGCCGGGCGTGGTGGCATATGCCTATAATCACAGCTCTTGGGAGGCTGAGGCAGGAGGATCAATGCAAGTTCGAGATCACCCTGGGCTATAAATTGAGCTCAAGGCCAGATTGAACTGTATAGTGAGACCCTGTCTCAAAAAGCCAAAAAAAAAAGGTAATATAGTTATATTTCCACCTATACAGTCACTATTCTTTATGGTGCTCAGAATTTCCCCTTTTGCTAGTAAAATTTTCTTCAGACAAGTTCCTGAGTCTTTCGACGATGCTGGTCTTGGCTTCCCATGGTCTCAGGCTTAAACAGACAACTATCTGTTCCATAGAATTCCAGTTCTTTGAATGGAAAATGGCATTAAGACCAAAATCAAGGATTTTTGCACCTATGTTCATTAGAGACTGGCCTGTAGTTCTCTTCTATGGTTGGGTCCTTCCTTCTCTAGTTTTTGTATCAGAGGAATACTTGCCTATTTGAATGATTTTGGGAGAACTGCTTCCCTTTCGATTTCAATTAGAGACTGTATTGATAAGTGAAATAAATCAGATCTACACGTGAAAACATCATATCATCTCAATAGTATGAGAACCTGAGTAATTAAAATCTGAAAGGCACAATATGCAGCATGAAAGGGAAAGAATTTATTCAATGAGAAGAAAGAACTGGGATAAGAAAAAGGACAAGTGAAAGGAAAGATACATTTATGTATATATGCAAAATGGTTTGGGTAACTGTGCTGCTGATTTCTGCTGGTCTCTTAAAAGGAGCAAGATTTTTTTTCCTTTTTGAATTTCTTGCCACTTTTTGATATTGTTTCCTTTTGTTTTTTTCTTTACACCAATCTGGCATGTTTATATACGGTAACCTGAACAACTGGTTCGAGGATAATATCATGTAATGCAGCAGCCATTGTTGAATTCCTATTACTCTGATAAAATTTTGTATCATTTCTTTCATTTTTTCTGGCTGGTTCAGCCCACCCTGACACTGAAGATGGCATGGCATGTGGTGCAGGGATCGGGCTATGGTCCCCTGTACCTGCCCAACCTTGCCTAAACAGGCACTTTAGACTGCTGAGCTATCTCGTCAGCCCCATCATTTGTAATGCTGGGTTTTTTTTTTTCCTATCATTATTTTGTATTCTTCAAGAAAATTAAAAGTTAAAGATAAAAAAGATCAAAATCATGTGTCAGGCTGCCCAGTAATACTTACTTGTCACTGTTCCTAGGTCCAAGCACCAATCCATAGGGGAGCTTGTTTAATCTTTAAGTACCTGACTGGAGACAGGTGGTAAGATAATTCCCTTAGGGCATGCAAAAGGATCCAAGCTCCTGCCTGTCCTCAGAGGTTTGGGCCTTTCCATTCTGCCAGGGGCAGAGCTGCTCTGACCACCATGACCAAATGCTATGGCTCTAACCCACCATGTGCCCGCACTTGATGATGGAGCCATTAGGAAGATGAGGTTTAGATGAAGCTGTGAGAGTAGATGGAATTGGAGAGTTCACTCCTCCCACCACGTGAGAGCCCAAAGAGAAGGTCTACAACACAGGAGGTGGGCCCTCACCACAGCCAGATACACACAGATCTCCACTGTGAGAAAATACAGATTGGCTAAGTTTTAGTCTATAGTATTTTAATATAGCATTCTGATCTAAGGCATATTTGAAGGTCATTTCTGATGGTTACTGCCTCACAGTCTCTTTTCTTGAGTATGTAAAATGCTCCTCTTCTTATCTGCTGTCATGAAGTGCTCTTGCAAAGTCTGACACCATCTTCTTTTCTTTAATTCATGAATACCAGAGCTTTGGTCTACATAATCAATTGCCAACAATTTTGCAGAATATGGCTTAGGACTGAACACTCTAGGTGGTGTTCTGGGCATAGTTTGCCCTCTCAATATATAGCTTCAAGTCCTGAGTCTCTCAAAGAAACTTTACCACAGTGTTAAGAACTTGTTTGTGGAGTTAGAGAGATAGCTCAGTGGTCTAAGCGCCTGCCTAGCAAGTGCTAGGACCTGGGTCCAACCACAAGCCATGCCAGCCACCAAAACCAGGTGTCGTGGTGGCACACACCTGTAATCCCAGCACTGGGTAAGCTGAGACAGCAGGATCAGTATGAGTCTGAGCTGTGGAGTGAGACCCTGTACCAAATAAACAAACAAACAAACTTTTTTTTTTTTTTTTTTTTTGTGAGACCAGGGTTCTAACTCACAATCTTGCACTTGCCAGGCAGGCACCTGTGACATGGAGCTATTTCCCTGGCCCCCAAACAACCATTTAAAGTAAACAACAACAAAAGAAGTTGTTTGCCTTTTTTTTTAAATCTGTGTATTTGGTACAGGGCCTCACTACATAGACCAGACTTATGGTGATCTTCCTGTTTTCAGCCTCCCCAGGGCTGAGAATACTGGTGTGTGCCACCATGCCAGGACTCTGTCACCAGATCAGTGGGGGTGGGGGAAGGTGTGGAGCCAGTACAGCGTGCAGGATCAGGGATCAAACCCTGGTCCCTGTACTTACCAAAGCAGGTGCTTTCTCACCAGCCTCCCTTGATATTTTGACTTTTTTACTTTCTCCTTTAGGGAATCTTACTACATACATAATTTTAACTTTTGGTCTTGTCTTCTAAATTTACTGTTTGTATCACTTTAGAATTATCTCTAGTTGGTTCTTTTTGCCTGTGTTTCAAAAAGTCTTCCTCACAGGGCCATGACTTTATTACTAATATAAGCCTGTTGCTTATATATTCTCTCATCTCTCTAGGTAGTATTTTGAAGCTTTCATTATTTCTGCTGCTTTGCAGAGGTTCTTCCCTTAAACTAAAAATTCTTTCCAAAGCTTATTTAACCCAACTTTTTTTACTTCCTTGTTTAAGTTAGCTATGCCTGTCCTGAGAAGCTCACTGTTTTTTTGTTTGTTTGTTTGTTTTTTGTCTTTTTGAGACAGGGTCTCGCTATGCAGTTGAGGCTGGCCTTGAGCTCACTTTGTAGCCCAGGCTGGTCTCAAACTTGCACGAATCCTCCTGCCTCAGCCTCCCGAGTGCTGGGATTACAGGCATGAGCCATCACACCTGGCTAAGCTCACTTTTGATTAAGGCATTTGTTATCCTAGGATAAGGCTGTACTTTGGGCCTTTACAAGAGGAAAAATACAATACAGAACACGTTTTATGAGATTATTTTATAATGAATCACCCAAAGAATCATATACAAGGAGTGCAGAAAATCTGTCCATACATTAAAGACCAAAGAATCCAGCTAACGGGGTCCGGCGGGATGGCTCAGTGGTCTAAAGCGCCTTCTTGGGAAAGCTTGGGTGGCTTCAGGGACAGCAGTTCAATCCCCGGCACCACATGCTGCGCCAGCCCTGCCCTTGGGGCAGGCTGAGCCAGCCATAAAAATGAGTGAATAAACAAACAAAGGTTCTGAAACAAGAAAGAAAGAAAAAGAAAGAAAGAAAGAAAGAATCCAGCTAGTGAGTCCAGCTGGAGTCCAGGATCTCAAGATCCTAACAATGCCTCCCACAAATCCAATCCCACAGAGGCCCATGGCAATGTCTTACACAGGCCCACTTCACAGATCTATGCTGAGAAGGCCCAAAAGTCAGTGGTAGATGCTAGAAAGTCTGTGCTAGCAGGATGAGGACCTGTGCTAGCAGGCTAGGGGATCTGCTCTGGAGTCAAGAAACAACACTCACAGTAAGGGCCAGAGCTCCCCCAAATAGTCCAAGAGAACCAGCACCTTCCAACAGCTCCCTAGGAGTCTCCCAACAGCTTCTGCCTCTTCTGCTGCTGACAACATGTCTCAGGTGGGCCTCCATACCAGCACTACCCTAGCCCAGTTCAGCTCAGTGTAACAAGTTGACCACCAGTTGGCAATGTACCATAGATACTACAATTATTTATTTACATGAACTGCCAGTTCTACTAGACTACAAACAACTCTTCCAGTGTCCAAATGCAGAATGCAAATTGTGTGTTCACCTCCCATACTACTCAACATAATTCTTCGATCTTCATAATATATCTTCAAAAAATGTTTAAATGAGTGAAAGAGAACAGTTCCTGTTTTTCTTCCTGCTTTTCACTTCTTTCTCAATGTTTACATTTCAGATCAGTTTCACAGTCAGTATTTGTTTTTCCCTCCACCTGATCCTTGTAACTTCTTTGGTTTTCCATTCTCTTCCAATAATTAACTGCAGGCTCAAACAGCATTCCACGAGCATGGGGCTGTACCAGGTTCTGCCTAGCTTCAAAAGAAATGGAAAGCTAAAGGCAAACATAGACTTAAAATTGAGGAAGCAGGTAAGATATATGGACAAACCCTCAACAAAGGGCAATGGAAACTGCTATCTTCACAACTGCATAGCAATTTCAAGCCAGTCTGGAGAAGGCTGTGCTCATTTCACCCTGGGAGCCACAGGGCTTCATGGAGGTGCCCACTCAGAAGCTGTACAGGACTCCAACCCTTAAGCAGAGAAAGTGCTGGGCTCCAAGGTGGAGGGGCACACAGCGCGCTCAGCACAGTCCGGCCTGGCTCCAGAGTGATGCCACAGAGCACAAAAAGATACGGTACTGGTAGATTTAGACCACTTGGGTAAGCGCAAGAAGTCAATGCTTTAGGGCCATGGAGATAACTAAGCAATCTAAGCCCTTCCCTAGGCAAGCACAAGGACCTGGGTTCACTCTGGCATCACACGCTGTGCCTGCCCCGCCCTGTGCATGCCTGACCCGGGTGCTGGCACACACCTGCAATCCCAGCACTGGGGAGGACGCAACAGGAGGATCACTACAAAGTCCAAGCTGTGGAGCAAGACCCTGTAACCAAGGGCATGGATAAAAAAAGTCAATTTTCCCCCTTTTCAAGGGCTGGAGATCAAGCCCAGGGTTCCATGTGTGCTGGGCAAGCACTCTCTGCCCCAAGGATTCAAGTTTTATTTCAATGTTTTTTTAAATTGTCTTCATGGCAAAAAACATTTAAACAGTTAGCTCCTCTGGTATCCTTCTTAATATTGCGCTCCTCTTCTGCCTGTAGGCCTGCAAAGGGCACTTACTGGACAGCATTTTCTGACCGCAAGCACCTTCCTTCTCCCTCTGTGGTTTCCCACACACATTCTTTCTCTCCCTGTGGATAAATACAGCTTCTAGCGTCAGAGGGAGGAGTACAGATGCTGAGACTACATTTTACAAATCTCTTCTCTCACTTCTTACAAAGGCTCAGAAACTAAACAGTAAAAGATAACACCATGACAAGAAGAGTCTACAGCCAAGGTAAAAGCATCACTTGCCCTTTAGTCACTGCTTTCTGCCTAGTGAACCCATTACTCACCTGACAAGCAGTAAAGCTCTGACGGCATACTGCATACCAGAAGCGCTTGTAACCAGCTGACTAACAACATGGGGCAAGAGGGCAAAGTTTCAGACTTTTATCTCCTACCTTCAACCTTCGTTTTACTTTTCTAATCTCACTAGATTATTTTCAGAAAACACAAGGCATGTACTTTCTCACCTGGTAATCTCTTGCTGCAGCTGTAAAACCGAAGGCACATAAAACACCACTCCAAAATAGATGGTAGGCTCGAGAGCGTACTTATCCAGCTGTTTCTTCAGAGGTTTTTCTAAATCCACCCAGCGGCGCTGATTCTGCTTGTTGTAGTACCAGAGGCTGAAGTAAGTGACCTGGAAGACAGGAGCTCACTGAAGGAGGCCGCAGTAAGGCACAGAAGGGTTTCAGCGACTTTGGTGCCCCTAGCCCATGACCCAAGATAGCACGGCAGCTCTTCTGTTGCCTCTTTGCTCAGAAAGAGACCATAGCAGACCCAAAGGGGAGGGAGAAAAGGCAGGATCTATCTCTAACTATGTACAGTACTTGGGTTGAGAATATGAAGGTTAAGAAACAAAGCAACCACACAGCCTTTCTTTTCTTTCTTTCCGTTGGTTTTGCGGAACTGGTGATGGCAGCCAGAGCCCTCCAGCATGCCAGGCAAGCGCTCTACCACTGAGGAATATATCCAGCTGCACACCTTTTCTTGAACTCTGAAAAAAACCGAATTATTCACGGCCTAGACAAAAAGTGTAGTGAATGCTACACAATTTTACATATGGGCTTTTTAAAGAAATCCCTGATTCATTTTGTACAGGGTCTCACTACACAGCTCAGTCTTGCAGTGATCCTCCTGTGTCAGCCTCCCCAGCACTGGGATTACAGGCATGTGCCACCATGCCCAGTTTCCTTCTCAACTGGCACAGTAGACGGTATCAGGGATCAAACCCAGGTCTGTGTGCTTGCCAGGCAGGAGCTTTAGACTGCCCAGCTATCTCCCCAGCTATACATGCAGGTTAAAAAAAAAATTTTTTTTTTTTTTTTTTTAGTAGTAGCAGTAGTTCTCAAACTTTCTAATGCTATGACCCCTCAATACAGTTCCTCATGTTGAGGTGACCCCAAACCAAAAAATAATTTTGGTGGCTACTTCAAAACTCTAATTTTGCTACAGTTATGATTTCTGATGGCTTTAGTGACCCCTGTGTTTTGGTCGTTCAACCCCAGCCAGGGTCGAGAACCACAGGTTGAGAACCGCTGGTCTAGAGGGTGTTCGGGGTCTCACTACTAGATTGGACTCATAGTGATCCACCTGTTTACAGCGTCCTAAGAGCTGGGATTACAGGTATGCGTCACCACGCCCAGTCTCAATTACCATCTCAGTGTGCTCGAGGGGGTGGGGCTTGCATGGCAGGCCCAGAGATTAAAACCCTAGCCTAGAATTAGTTGCCATTAAAAAAAAAAAAAAATCAATAAAGGCACAGGGCCTATTCAATCCAAAGATATAGGGGGAGCTTTCGGGTTAGCTCAGTGGCTTACGCGCTTGTGCCAGGAATTCCAATCAGGCACAGGGGACAATGGTTTGATCCCCAGGCAGTCTGAGCCAGTGGAAGGGGAAAAATCCTTCTCTCACCAGGCCAGCACTTGTGCCACACAGCTATCTCCCCAAAACTTCCTTTTTTTTTTGGCAGTACTGGGGACTGAACTCAGAACCTTGCACACTCACCAAGCAAGCGCTTATTCTACTGAGTTATCTCCTCACTCCAATCTTAAAACATTTTTAACTGCTCAAGGGAATGAAAGTATACAGTGATTATTAAAATCATGTTTTATAAATTGTTATAGTAATTTGAACAACTTCAAAATCTAAAACACTTCCAGTACCAAGCATGTCAGACAAGGGAAACTCAACTTGTCACTAGTCATTACTTGGTTTCTAGAAGACATTCCTAGAATCATGTGATCTGGGTTATGCCTATCCTGGTACTACTTAAGGGCTTGGTTGAATTATAATAAAAGTTTATTAGCAGACTTTACTGGCCTTGTTCATGCCTCTGCACACACCTCATTATCCAACTTCCACTACCTTCTTGATAAGCTCAACCTCTGGACGGCTTCTCCCGTGAGCTCTCACAGATGACCAAAGCAAGTTGATCTGACACAAAAACATTCAACAGAAGCCTCTAACTCCCCAAAACCTTTGAACCCTCTAGATCAATGTGCGATTATCACTGTTTTTTATGAAACTTTTTAAAATAATTTTTTATTTTATTCATTTATTTTTTTCTTGTTTCAGAATCTTTGTTTGTTCACTCATTTTTATGGTCGGCTCAGCCCACCCCGAGGGCAGGGCGGGCGCAGCATGTGGTGCCCGGGATCGAACTGAGGTCCCTGAAGCTGCCCAAGCTTTCCCAAGCAGGTGCTTTAGACCACTGAGCCATCCTGCCGGGCCTGAAACTTCTTTTATGGTCAGATATTTTACACTTTTCCTTCTTTTTCTTTTGTTCTGAACCAACATCACATTAGTGATCTCACAGTTATTCAACAATTTCTTTATAATTTTAAATTTTTCACAGCTGTTCTTCTGAAAGGGCGGTAACTATGCTTGTAAGCCACAATTAAAAATAATAGGTAGGGGCTGAGAAGACAAGTTTCGTGGCTCAAATGCCTGCCTGCCAAGTGCAATGTTGTAAGTCTGAACCCTGGTCCTGCAATCAATCAATCAATCAATCAAAATAAAGGGAACCTGGCTTCTTTGCAGTTGAATGACTCATGAACTGACACTGACTCTGAGAACAGTAATCAATAATTAAGCTTTTGATTTTGAGGAAAAGAGAGCTTAAAAGTTGAGCTTGCGGGGAAAGGCACAGTGCTCCAAATCTTAGTTCTTTTGGAATACACCAGTGACCACAGCGGGTCCAAGTCCCAACAAAATATAAACCTTTTCCTCATTCTCTAGGAAATCTTTCTTTCCTTGTCTAAAGTTTCTGTGCTCACACTGTTTAAAAATCAATGTAAAGGGAGACACAAACTAGCTGGAGAGTTTTTTAAGTCACCAATGCACAGGGTTAGATAAAAGTTAGTTGCAGGTAAAAAGCAAATATAATTTTAACCCGCCTTTTTTCAGATGAGGCTGAAAGCTGGAAGCCTTCATCAGGACGGCACTGTGCGGAGACAGCCCGAGATACGGTCTATGCCAGCACAGATCATCTAACAAGGGCAGTGAGGAAGCATGAGCCTCACGCAAGCCCTGAGCTCACCTCTACTGAGTGCGCCATTAATAATGAAGCATTTCTGCGCTTCTCCCTGTAGACAGATGGCCACGGCCACACTGCCTCAAAGGATGCAGCCTTCTTTCTTTTCCTCTTTACTGTTAGTCCATCTTCTTCTATCCTTGATTAAATAGTATACTATTTTACAGCCAAGGTGGTACTACATAATATCCCTACACTTGCCACATGCAAATGAGGACTCGAAAACATAACAATTGAAAGTGTATCTTGGTCTTCTGCTTATACTGAACTTTATTTGTGGTCATATTATTACTGTTGGGGCAAGGGAGATAGCTCTGTGGCACAATGCCTGCCTGGCAAGTGCAAGGTCATGAGTTTGAACCCTGGTCCCACAAAAAAAAAAAAAAAAAAAAAAAAAAAAAAAAATATTATTACTGTTGTGGCCCTTAACTATAAGGAAACGGGTCAAATGGATTGCCATGAATTGAAAGCTGGCTTCAAACATTTACGGAAAGAAAAGCCAACGAGTGAGTGGATCATTACATACAAAATGAACAGCTTGTATCTTTTTTATTCACAGTTCTGGACAATCAGAACCTATAAAAAACATAGTTACTATGAAACATAGTAAGTTAATTATTAAATATATTCTTCTGTGCTAGACAAGGTGGTATGTACCTATAATTCCAGTGCTCTTGAGGCTGAGGGCAGAAATTTGAGACCAGATCGGGCTACACAGTTAAGATCAAGGCCAGCCTGAACTACATAGCAAGACACTGGCTCAATAAATAAACAAACAAACATAAGTAAATGCCTTAAATTTATTTTTATTGGACTGGGACGTGTAGCTCTGTGCAAGAGCATTTGCTATCACATTTAAGGCTGAGTTTGCTTCTCAGCACTACAGATGGATATACCTGTTCATTAATCTGTTTTATATAGTCCTCTATAGGTTAGTGAAGGTACACTAAGTTCCATCTAATTACTCCATATTAACTGAACACCTACTTTGTGTTGATCACTATTCTGGGTACCAGTGATAAAGAACAGAATTCCTGTTCTCACACAGTTTTCCTTCTTATGGGAGAAGAAAAGAAATCCAACATACAGGGTATGCCAGGTGCTGAGAAATGCTACAGAGAAATGCACTTAACCATAAAATTTAGACTATAAGTATTGGGAATATATATTCACTGAGATGTTACTACACAAGTAAACACAAATGTGTTCTATGTATCACCTTATGAAAGGTCATTTTGTCTAGGATCCACAAAACAAAGGGTAAACCTGAGCCTCTCATTTCTTCCATCATTTTGCTGTTAACAGGTTTTATTTAACCTGTCCTATTACAGAAACATTTCTCATACCTTATTCCAACAGAGTTTCTATCCAAAACTCATAGCTAGGCTTCTTTGAGTCTGCCTATTAGTTTAATTCGCAGATGCTTATATTTCAGTGTTGCAGGAGGCTGAGTTAGATAGGAATATTACAGGCAGTCAGACAGGGCCAGGCCCTCAAAGGAGATAACACAGAACACAAGATATAACTGTAGGAGGGATGGATGTTCCTGCTATGGGCCAGACCTAAAGACCAAAGAGAGAACAAATGTTGATGTCCCTAAAGATTAACATCAGGGATTGATATTCTAAATAGGAATCAATCACCCTAAAAGAGCCCAAATGAGTCGCTAACCCAACCCAGAACAGGAAAAGACCTGTTCTGCACTCATGCCTGCTTGCTATGTTACTCGCTTCCCCATTCGGTATTAGATTTAATCACATTTACCTGAGCAATGGTGCTTTAATCTCACTGGTTGACCATAGTTTTGTCCCACCTCATGCCCACCTAAGCGAGTTTCCATGGTTTTCACCTCAGACCTGCCTCACTGAATGGCTTTACACTATAAAAGTCCCTGGAAAAGATAGCTTCCTGGGGACCACCCACTCGGGGCCCCCCTCCTGTGTCTTTCTCAGAGAGACACAATTTTCCTTCCCCCCAATAAGTGTTCTGTTCATAACCTCCATTTCTTCCTAAAATTTATTCTTCTGTTTTAGAGAACACAAACTCATCCCAGGTCAGGTTGAGAGATTAGTCTCCCTTTATTATTTGGAGGTTGCCTGTATCATCAGGACACTACTAAGTAATAAGCACTCTCTTTTCACTGAGAAGATACTGAAAGGTGAGACCAGGCTGGGGCTGTGCCTCAGCCTACGGGTGACCCAACTTCAACCCCAGCACAAGAGAAAGATACACAGCTAGCGAAGAGAGTGAGAAGTGGGGTCACTTCTGTCTCAGCCCATCCTAGTATTGATACTTCAGTTAAGTTACAGGAAAAATCCTCTAATGTTTGAACTCAAGTCTTGGTTATTTATTCTAAATTTCCTCAAAGACAGTGAATAGCATATTTACAGAAACTGCAATATGCACAGTGACAAATGAGAAGAACTAAAATGATTATTTTTAAGAACAGTCACTTACTTTCCTAGTAGTCACTTTAAAATTATAGTTGTTTTGCATTCCACAGAAATATGTGATGTTGAGGAAGAAGGGCATTAAACAAAAAGAATTAGAGGGCTTTAGGGATCTAAATGAATGTGACCTTTAACACTTTTTAACAAAAAATCTAATCAAAGTTAATTCCTATTGCTTGAAAGAATATTATCCAACCTTTTCCATTACTTTTTAAAAAACATGGCTGCATTGTTCTTAAATTAGTATTACTATGAAAGATGTGAAAGCTATAAAAAAAAAAAAAAACAAAGAAATTACTTTTTAGTGCAGGGGTCTGCGTTCAGAAAGAAAGAAAGAAAGAAAGAAAAGAAAAGAAAAGAAAGATATTAGCTTTCGTTAAAGTTCTTAACAGATACACATTTTTTTAAAAATCCTGTATTTCTGCTATGAAATCTCTACTTGTTCTAAAAGCTGAGGCAAGAGGATTGCCATAAGTTCAAGGCCAACCTAAAGTATATAGCGAGACTCTGTCTCAAAAACTATTAAGATAAAAAAAATTCATCACTCAAAAACATAAGGCTTCGAGGCTGGGGAGATAGCTCTGTGGAATAACGGCTTGCCTGGCAAGTACAAGGTCTTGGGTTCAATCCTTGGTACCACCAAAAACAAGAAAAATCAAAACACAAAAGGCTTCAGTGAAAAACCAGACCTAATAGTAAGCAACAGGTTCACAACCAATAGAGAAGACTTAGAATGGAACAACAATTTATATCAGCCCCACACTTGAAAGGCTGAGGCAAAAGGATCAATACAAATTCAAGTCCCGCCTGGGCTACAAGTGAATAGAAGGTCAATTGTCCCCAAGCCTGTAATCACAGATGGTAGAACACTTCAGTGGCATGTACTGCTGCAACAGGTGGAAACATACTTGGTGTCCCCTAGTTATCCGCAATGGTCCAGCTCGTGGATAAGGCAGCACAGGCTTTAGTGGACTAACTGGCTCTGCCACATTGTCTGCCTTGGATACCGATTCTGCTTCTATAAGACCCCCATATGCACCCAAAATTAGAGCATCCATATACTGCTTCAGGAAATCTCCTGCAGGAGACTCTCCCAGGTGCGTTCCATCCACCGGCTCCTTCCACCCACCACCAGGAACAAGGGCACAAGGGCTTCCAACAAAAAGCTCAGCCCGGGCCAGTGAGATGACTCAATGGTCTAAAGCCCTTGCTTAGGCAAGCTTAGGCACCTGCAGAGAACACGGTTTGATCCCCAGCACCACATACCCAAGGCAATGACAGAACAGAGGGACAGCCCCTGCAACACCTTTGGAATGCATCACCCAAACCTTTGCAGCTGAGCAAATTCATGTTTAATTCCACGTGGTCATGAGACACCCTACTATATTGATTTAGTTAGTCAGTTAGTTTTTTGCAGAACCCAGGATTGAACTAGGCCCTTGTGCTTGCCAGGCAAGTGCTTATTCTACTGAGCTATCTCCCTGGCCCCTGAAATCCCTACTATGGTACCCTAAGTGATTAAAAGACACTGCCATTGTCTTGTAAGTGAACAATCCAATACTCAAAGGCAAACAACTCAGATTAATAGTCCCTAAATTTATTGGACATTAAACAAAGGTTGCACAGTACTATTTTGTTAAGCAAACAGGTCTCTAAATTCTGCAATAACTTGCATTATTTCATATTTTTAAAAAACATGCTATCTCCATGTTCCTATATGTAATTCCTTTATTTGCCCGATCTGTACTATGCTCTATCAATATGTACAATTATTGTGTCAATTTAAAAAATAAAGTTCTTCAGGGACATACACCTGCAATTCCAAATACTCAAGGACTGAAGCAGAAAGATCACAAGTGCAAAGCCAGGCTGGGCAACTCAGTGAGACCCTGTATCAAAATAAAAATTTATTTATTTTTTATTTATTTATTATGTCTCTTTGAGACAAGGTCTCACTATGCAGTTCAGGCTGGCCTTGAGCTCACTTTTGTAGCCAGACTGGTTTTGGACTCACACTGATCCTCTTGCCTCAGCCTCCCAAGTGCTAGGATTACAAGTGTGCACTACCACATCCGGCCAAAATAAAAATTTAAAAGGGCTGGGGAAATTCATTAGACCCAGCAATCAGGTCCGGTGTGTGGTGCAGGCTGCCCTGGGCCCGCCAGAAACTCACTTGACCCAGCAAACCAGGCCTGGCTTGTGAGTAAGACCTCCCTGGACCAGCCAAAAACTCATTTGACTCAGCACCCAGGCCCAGTGCACCCAGTGTGGAAAACTGCTGCAGAACTCTCTGCACAGAGACTAGAGACAAGACACCCCTCTCGAGCTGATCCAGAAGCAGAACATCTTGCCAGAGTGGCACAGCAGGTTTGCCTCCAAGGGCTGCAGCAGGAAGAAGTGGAGCTCAGAAGCCAGACCCAAGCCACACCCACCTAGGCGACTTTGAACTTGGTAGATCCGGACCTGGTGCTAAGGTAAAAACTCTACCAAAGCTCTCAACCAAAAGTCAGAAGGCAGGGCTATACAAAATGACAAAGAGCAGGAACAAAATGTGCTCTCAGGCCCCAAAGCCACCCAGAACAAATACAGGAGACAACAGCATATAAGAAATTGGAAGTCACACACCTAAAATCTCTGAAGTAATAGCATCTGAAGTAAAGAAACAGTGGGGCCAGAGAGATGGCTGAGTGGTGTCTAAAGTGCTTGCTTAGGTCCCAGCCAACAGCAGGGACCATGATTCTATCCCTGGCACCACATGCTATGCCAGCTCCACCCCCAGGGCAGGCTGAGTTGGCCATAAAAAAAAAAAAAAAAAAAGAAGTAAAGAAATAACTGCAGAAAGGCACAGAGGAAATCAAATCAGAAATAATTTCTGAAGTAAAAAAGGAAATAATACCTATAATAAAAGAAGTACTAAGTGCTTCTAAAAACAATGACATAAAAATAGAGAATAGAAAAATGATGGAATGCTTGAATGAGCAATCTAGGAAAGTAACAGAATATATGAAGCAAATTCAAAGTGCTATACAGGAACTTAAAACCTCAATCACAAGCTGGCAAAACTGTTTCAATGAAAGTGAAAATACTTTCAGACCTTAGAGACCATTTCAGCTAGTGAAGCGGTAACAAACAATTTCTTAATAATAACTAGGATGCAAGAAAAAATAATTCAACATCTGCAAGATGTTGCAAACATGAACAATGTAAGATTAATAGGCATCAATGAGAAAGAAGGAGTCTGTACAAATGATATAAAAAGAATATACAGGGCGGGGAAGATAGATCCGTGGTACAAATGTCTGCCTGGCAAGTGCAAGGTTGTGAGTTTGAACCCCAGTCCCAAAAAAAAGAATATGGGAAGAAGTAATAGCAGAAAACTTCCCAAATATAGGGAAACAATTTGACATTCAGGTAACCAAAGCATATAGAACTCCAAATAACATCAACCCAATTAAAACCACACCCAGACATATAATAATCAAGATCCCAGAAATTCAGCACAGGAACAGTATACTAAAAGCCACTAGAAAAAAGAAACAGATCACATTTAAAGGAAAACTCATTAGAATAACAGCAGATTTCTCTTTACAAACCATCAAGTCAAGAAGAGCATGGAGGGCCAGGGAGATAGTTCTGTGGCAAAAGCGCCTGCCTGGCAAGTGCAAGGTTGTGAGTTCAAGCCCCAGTCCCACCAAAAAACAAAACAAAACAAAAAAGAAGAACATGGAGCAAAGTACTTCAACTCTTGCAAGAAAACAAATTCCAGCCCAGACTGCTATGCCCTACAAAACTCTCAAGTTCAGTGGAAAAGTGAAATACTTCCAGGACAAAGAACAACTAAAGAATTTCATGATGACAAAGCCAACCCTTCATTGTTTACTAAAAGATATTCCAGAGAAGAGTCAAAATGACCACAACTTCATGAAGGAGAACAGAAAGAACCCACAAAATAGGGCAAACAGTTAAACCCAGGAGAAAAAGAAGTATACAAAAGCAATCTTTCTTTTTCATTTCTTTAGAATTTTTTATTTTATTTATTATTTTTATTCTTGTTTCAGAACCTTTGTTTGTTTATTCACTCATTTTTATGGCCGGCTCAGCCTGCCCCAAGGGCAGGGCTGGCGCAGCATGTGGTGCCAGGAATCGAACTGCAGTCCCTGAAGCTGCCCAAGCTTCCCCAAGCAGGTGCTTTAGATCACTGAGCCATCCCGCCGGGCCCACAAAAGCAATCTTTCAACTGTTCTTTTCTATACAGCAGCAGAATGTGTCCAACAGCATATTCTACAAATGGACTTCTCCTGCACCCTATGGGTCATGATTCTGTCTGGGTCTACAGGTTGGTATCAAGGAAATAGCAGTAGCTCAGTCCCACAAGTGATACCTGGCCACCAGTAAACATCATGGGCACTGTCCATGTACAGGACATACCAGAACTGTGTGTGATATCCTATGCCCAAAATGTTAGAAGTTCTGGTCACGTATTTGCAATTTCAGTATTTATATTTTTCTTTCATTTTTAAAAAATATTTATTTATTTGTGTTATCACCAGCTCAGCCTGCCCTGACGGTGGGGCTGGCACAGCATTCGGTGTTAGGGATCAAACCGTGGTCCCTGATGTTGCGTAAGCAGGCGCTTTAGACCACCGAGCCATCTCACCAGCCCTCCAGTATTTATATTTTATTCTTAGTAATTCTTTACTGCCATGGAAACATTTTCTTAGTTGGTATCTTTGTATATATTCACCTACTCAAATACTATGCAAGTACTCCAAATTAATTACAGATTTGTACACATGATTCACAACATTCTGGCCTCTAAGTTGGAGTTATGATTTGATTTGAATTTTGGAATATTGTTTTGAAATATTTAATTCAATTTTAATTAATATTTAATTAATTTTCTGAATATTGTTTAATTATACTTTTTGTTTTATGATTCATACTGTATCTCTGACTTAGAATCTACTTATAAGACATGGTATGATATTTTCTCCTAGTATTAGAACTTTAAAAAAGAAAAAATATACACATGTGTATACACAAGGATACATATATAGGATAGATATATAGCTACTTTATCTTAGCTCATTAGAGTAAAAGTTTGTAGTAATATTGTTTAGACAAGATACCAGCTCCACATCTTTTCCTCTGAATAACTACTAGACAATAATATACATGGTATTAATTGTAACCATCCTACTAACTTGTTTTGAAACTGTTTCTTTGCTGTTTTGTCTTTTTTTTTCTCTCATTATAATGAATTTTAAAAAATTAAAGAAAGAAAAAAATTAAAGGGCTGGGGATAATTTTCCTAATTATCCAGATCAAATGAGATCAATAACAAAAACAAAATGAAACAAAACCCCTTAAGAATCAAGAAACCCTTGATCATTTATAATTGGTTTTGGTGGTGCACTTGGGAGGCTGAGGCAGGAGGACCAGCCTGGGTACAAAAGTGAGCTCAAGGACAGCCTGAACTACGTAGCAACACCCTGTCTCACAAAGACAAAGAAAGAGAGAGAGAGAGAGAGAGAGAGAGAGAGAGAGAGAGAGAGAGAGAGAGAGAGAGAAAGGAAGGAAAGGGGGAGAAAGAAAACATTATTTAAATGGAGAGGCCCAATCTAATACCTAGCTGACCTGATGCCTAACTGAAAATACTTAATCCTTGTCTATATATCAATCTTACCAGTTTCGTAATATGTACAGCTGCATCACTAAGTTCCCAATCCAACTGCAGGCAATAGACTTGTCCCTTACACCTATTTCAACTATTTTTAGAGTCCCAATGAAAACAGCAAGTACAGAAGGAAATGCACATGAAATTCCTGAAGTCTACTCAGATAACAGTCAAGATAAGGTCAGTGGATATTTGGAATGCCTAAGATGCTAATTTAAAATAAGACACTCAGGCAGCCAAGAACACTTTCTAAAGTTGTGCCTGAGAGTAATGGTTTGCACTGGATGTTTGATTCCTCTCTGCTGTACACGGTCTCTCAGCCAAAAACTGTCCCCAACATCCAGAGGGAGCTATGTGAAGAATCTGTTCACAGTACAGTGCAGACACAGACCCGACCCTGACAAGCAGTCTTCACACAGGTGCTGGTGCAGGCAGATCACTTCCTGTGTTTCATAAGAGACCCCGCAGTGGACAAGGATGGGCTCAAGAAAGGTTCCTCATACCCGGATACAGAGCTTTAAAACAGTCAGCTCCCTTCAGGCAGAATCATAGGCAAACACAGAAAGGCTGAGCAAACTGAACTACTGTCCATGGTCAGCAATCTAAACACAAAATAAGAACCTTGAGTTTTAAACTAAGTGCACATTGGGCTGGAGAGATAGCTCCGTGGCACAAGTGCCTGCCTGGCAAGTATAAGGTCGTGAGTTCGAGCCCTGGTCCGCGCACAAAAAATAAATGAATAAATAAACTAAGTGCACACTGATTCAGCAGCTACGTACTACAAAGTGCCGGACACCACGGGCTCCAGCAACAGGCCAGTGAGCAACCGCCGGACTGCAATTGAACTCAGCTGCTAAAGAACAGAAGCCTGGGGCCTTCGTGTTACTCTGCAAAAGTAAAGCACTTCATGAAGATTCATGACAAATCTCAAAAGGGCAACCAAATATCCAGAGCTTATTAAAACTGAGAGGCCATGGAAAGAATTTGTACATCATGCTTGGTGTTCCACCTTTTTCAATGAGATAATTTGAAGAAATTTTGGGGGTGGCTCAGTGTTTTACTCAGTTTCAAAATTATAGTTATGTAAGCCACATATGGAAACAAGAATGAAGGTACTCCCAACATACACATACACTTGAAGATTTCCATAGTTTCAGAACTTCCCTACATACTAAGGATTACAACATTTTTCAAAACTCCAAATATAAATTTAAGCTAAATAAAGACATTAACATCAAGAAGATGGCCCATTATGGTAGCACGTGCTTGTACTCCCAGCTACTTGGGAGGCTGAGGCAAGAAAACCACCAGTTCAAGGCTAGCCTAGGCAAGTCAGTGAGATCCTATCTCAAAATATAAAAAATGAGGGGAAATATAGAGGCTGAAAGTATAGTTCAGTGGTAGAATGACTGATGTAACCTGGGTGAGTTTTGGGTTTAAGACCAGCACCCACCCTAAAAAAAAAAATCAAGGAAGGCTGAGAATACAGGAAGACTGTGCAATGTTAATACTCATACTGCCATGGTAGAAATGTGTATAAACATCTGTTAGTAAGGGTCCTTGCAAAAGGCACACCATAAAGTAGAACATGAAAACCTAATCCAAAAGTTCACAAAAAACTTTTTCAATCTTAGAATTTGGGTTGAGGGTCGGGGAGATGATTCAGTGACATAAGCACCTGCCTGGCAAGTGCAAAATCCTGAGTTCAATCCCTCATATGAAAATAACAATAATTATTATTATTATTTGGGTTGAGTATTAAAAGGAAAACAGACAAACAGCAACTTAGAGCCTACTAAATCTCTGCTTTTGAAGGAAATGGGCAGTGACATTGTACAAATTAATTTTCTCAGCTGGCAGTTGTTTAACTATGATATCTAGCCTATAATCCAAGCACTTGGGAGGCTGAGGCAGGAAGATCACTGTGAATTCAGGTGAGCATGGGTTATATAGGGAGTTCAAGGCCAGCATAAACTACATAGCAAGATCCTCTCTCAAAAAAAGAAACTATAGCCACAGTGGCGGCGCACGCCTATAATCCCAGCACTCGGGAGGCTGAGGCAGGAGGATCAGTGTGAGTTCGAGACCAGCCTGGGCTACAAAAGTGAGCTCAAGGCCAGCCTGAATTGCATAGTGAGACCCTATCTCAAAAAGACAAAAAAAAAAAAAAAAAGAAACTAATAAAGAAGACAACTGAATTATAGCATATTAACACTTCAATAGTTTAATAAAGTACAAGAAATGTGATTACCGGTGCCCCTACAAACACATTTATAAACAAGCATGCATTCTTAGTAAATGGGAGAAAACAGTAATATTTACAAGAGTTCACCTGAAGAGAATCTGATCCCTCACCACAGCATGGGTACCAGAGCCAGCAATAATAACAGTAATGAAGATACTAATACCTATTGTGAGTTTCCTGAACTACACCAGGAGCTCTGGGCTTTCTTTGGTACCAGGAATCAAACTCACAACTTCACGCGTGGCGTGCCAGGCAGGCACTGTGCTACTGAGATACAGCCCAGCCAACTGCACTAGGAGCTCTGCTCGACGTCTTACAATTACCATTAAGTCTCATTACCACAGAGCTCCTGACTCTAGGGCAGACTGTCCTGAGCACTTCAGCAATGGCAAGCAGCCTCTCAAGAGGCACGCAGAGGCCAGACCGCCTGAGCAGGTCGTCCTCCAACTCAAAGGCACTGTTCTGTTCCTGGAGGCAGCACTCTTCGCCTTACAAAAACAGGAACTTTCCAAGCTGGTCTGTCTCCTGATTCCACCAAGCAGTTTCTGGCTGGCCCTGGCTCCTTGTGACCTCTCTACAGGAAGAGCACACCTTAGCTCTGGGAGAGCACATAACTCAGGCTCCCTGGCAACTCCATATCTCAACAGAAAATCTCTGAACTAGGGGAGGTGGACAGGGAAGAGGATGTACAGAACTGAGATGTGTGACACACGGGTACCTACTCCGCATTCTGAATGTAATTATTAGGCACTGAACCACACACTGATAAAAACTTGAAAAAACACCCAACTTATGTCTTGGCTTTACATAATGCTTTTGTTGAGCTGAGATGTCCCAGCAATTCCTCCTGTGATGGTGGGCTTCCTAAGCCCACTGGATGCTAGACTGCACTGACACTGCCCCAGGGAGCTAATGCCAGCTAATACCTTATCTGACCAACTACTTCAAACACCTAGGACACCTACCTCCCAAATGGGGGTCAGGGGGCTAATTCTTCTTAAATACCATAAAGCCTTTCGGGGGACAGAGGGGTGAAGCTCAGAATGAATCACACACAGAGACGTTCAACAGCTCTGAGATGCTATTCTGTAATGAACACAGCAATATTTTCCTAAGGCAATAATGTTTTCTTTTTTTGAGACACGGTCTCGTTATGCAGTTCAGGTTGGCGTTGAACTCACTTTTATAGCCTGGGATGGTCTCGAACTCACACTGATCCTCCCAAGTGCTGGGATTATAGGCATGCACCAACATGCTAAGCTTATCGTTTTCCTATTTTTAAATCACTTTCCATAGTACAGACACAGTGAATTTGGATAAAAGTTAATAATCCAAGTTAAGTTCAATATGAGTAGATTAATCCTTTTGATTTTAACTTCTTAATTTAATGCTGGGGGAGGTGGCACATTCCTATAATCTCAGGGCTTTTGTAGGCCGAAACAGGAGGATTGCCATAAATTTTAGGCCAACCCTGAGCTACACAGTGAGTTCAAGGTCAGTCTAATAGCAAGAACTTGCTTCAAAAAACAAAAATCAGACTAAACACCTGCTTAGGCATGCACAAGGACCAAGGCTCAATCCCAGGTACCTCATGCCACACCAGCTCCCCTCCCAGGTGTGCTGAGCTGGCCATCAAGACCAGCATGGTGGTGCACATGTGTAATTCCAGTGCTGGGGAGGCTGAAAACAGGAAGATCACTAATAATCCAAATTGCATACCAAATACATTTTTTAAAAAAATCTTAACTTAGTATAAAATCCACTCATTTGTAAAAATGTAAAGGGGGCAGGGGACTGGCGATACCCCCCTCACCCAGCTTAAGACATGAAATACTTCTGATATAGGTGATCTTTGGCAATAGTGTTACAGTGGTAGTGTGTAGTCCTTGTAACTGTCAGAGATGGAAATGGTACATAAGTAAGCTACAAAGGTAAGACCCTTCCTCCGATTCATACCCGGGCCACAGTGAAGCTTTATGAGACATATCTATATGCAAGAATAACAGGTTTGCCTGGGGAAGGGCGAGCACTAGACAGCACCATACTGCTATCCCTTGGTGAGACTCACACACAGGCTTGTATGTACACACACTGGGAACAGGTGGTACCCACTTGGATTATTTCTGAACTGTCACATGGTCAGATTAGGTCTGGCACCAAGCACCTGTTTACATGCTACAGAACAGAGCTTCAAAAGCTTTCAAAGGAAGCATTTCCTAAACAAACTTGCTAGCCACCGCTGTCGTTAAATGTCAGAAGGAAAGGGACAGTCTCTTCATGAAGAAGACATTTGCAGGGGACCACTCCTGTGCCTGCTTGAACCACGCTTCTCTTCTGTTGAAAGCGCCTGCAACCCACAGTTCTAGGAAGCTATTTATCCTGTGATACGGACAGATAGCGTCTATCAGGGATCTGCAACTTCCCCACCCCTGCGCTTCCCAAGCAGCAGAAGGAAAGTAATGGTGTGGGCTCGTTCAACCAGTTTTGGGGGAGTGCATCCAAGCCTGGAACTCAGGGTACAAAAGCAAATAAACCAGACTTCCTCTAAAGCTCTCTCCCTAGAGGTTATAACGAGGCACATCTTAAGCATTTGGATGAAATTTATAGAAAAAAGAAATCAAAGCGATGGGGGCAGGGAGAGACGAATAAAGGAAGCAACAAAGACTTGGGATAAATCCAAGACACAGATCCAGTCACTCAAGCCCACTCAGCCAGCCCACTGTCCCTCTCTCCTCCTTCTAACCATCCTCATCCCCTCCCCAGCAGCCTCTTCACCTCGCCTGCCTTGGATCTGCACACCTGAGCTATCAGCACCCAAACTTCTTGCCTCCAGCCTCGCTCTCTTCCCTGAGCTCCAGGCAGACACCTCTACCTTCTGCTCAACAACTGGAAAATGGCATCAACTGGCACCTCCAAGTTGGTATTTACTTTCAAAACTTAACTCTGCTCCTCATTTGTTTCCTACTCCAACTACATCTCCCACCATCGACTGAAAACCCAAGTAACCCTGAACCCCTCCTTCCTTCCCTCCCTCCCTCCCTCTTCCCCAAAACCTGGTTTGCAGGTTCTAAATATGTGCTCCAGTTCCCAGCCACTGCTTTCCCCTCCCATCTAAATCCAGGCAGCCACCACCTGCTCCAAAGTCTCCCCTCCACTCATTCCCCCCAGCACCCACTCATTGCAAGATCTATTACAACACAGCCTTGTTTAACCCCACCATGACCACCAACAACATCAGGACAGGTCCAAATTCTTTAACAAAAACCCTGGATCACTGCCCAACTACTCTCCTATCCCCCTCCTCCTTCTTCTCCCTCCCCACACACTTTGGGCTCCAAGACCAGCTGCCTTCCCATCTTTGGCAATATGCTGTTCCTTCTGTGATGACAGTCTTTTCAGCCCCTTCTAGGAAAAAATGCTATATTCCATCCTTAAAATCACAGCTCAGAGCTCGGCATGGTGGCTCATGTCTGTAATCCCAGCACTTGGGAGACTGAGGCAGGAGGATCAGTGAGAGTTCGAGACCAGCCTGGGATACAAAAGTGAGCTCAAGCCTGAACTTCATAGCAAGCCTCTGCCTCAAAAAAAAAAAAAAAAAAAAAAAAAAAAAAAAAAAAAAA